>JABUQX010049926.1:0-17500 GCA_015478945.1 Trachelipus rathkii
TAACCCCAATATGATGAACAAGCAACTGGGGTTACGTCCATATTAAAACAAACAATGGGGTCAAGTGACACCAATGTAAGAACAAGAACTGACATATAAAGGACCAAGGCAGCTGTGGTCAACTTTGACCCCATATAAAGACTCAGCAACTGGGGTCATCTAACCCCAATATAAAAGAACAAGCATTGGGGTTAACGTTATCTCCAATATAAAAAACAGGAACACGTGGGCACGAGACCCCAATATAAAAGACAGAAAATTAAAAATAAAGAAAAGAAGCTGGGTACTTGAAATATAAAGAACACAACTGGGTAGTTATCTCAATATGAAGAAAATGTAAATGGGGTTACGTACCCCAATATCAAGAACAGGCAACAGAAGAAGCCTAATTTAAAGACCCGAACTAAATCCATCGAGTTAGCTGTGCCCATTATAATTAACATATATATATTATTATCTATATATTATATATATATATATCTATTATATATAAAAATATTTATATATATATTTACTAATATAATATATATAGTATATTAATATATTAATATATATTAAATATATATATATATTATATATACTCTATATATATTCCCAATTTATCTGGCAACTGCATTAAGAACCACAACTAGTGTTCCGTGGAACTACAAGAAAAAAGAGAACTGACAACATTAAAGCAAGTAACTTGGTTTCACGTGACCCCAATATAAAGAAAAAGCAACTGGGTTTACTGACCCTTATAAAGAACAGCAACTGGGTACGTGACCCATTAATAAAGAACAACAATGGGTGAAGTGACCTATTAAAACAAGAAACTGACAAATAGACCAAGCAGTGCTGGGTTAACTTGACCCGAATTATTAAGAACCAGCATACTGGTCACCTAACCCAATATAAAGAACAAGCAACTGGGTAATGTTTACCGCGCAATATAAAAAAACAGAACTAGGTGTCACGAGACCCAAGTAAAAAACAAGAAGAATGAAAATTAAAGAACAGCGCTGGGTGGTGACTCATATAATGAACCATCAACTTGGGTCAAATAACCCCATGAAGAAAATGTAAATGGGGTTACGTAACCAATATGCAAGAGCCAATCAACACAGAAGAAGCGTAATTTAAAGACCCGAAAAAGTACCTAATCCCATCGAGTTAGCAGTGCCTTATAAAATTATATATATATATAATTATCATATATAGATATATTATATTATATATAAATATTATATTATATTATATATAATTTATATATATAATATACTATTATATTATATATATATAATATAATATATATATATATATATTTATATATATTATATTAACTATATTATAGTTAATATACTATATATATATTATATATAATATAATATATAATATATTCAATATATATAATATTTTAATATCTACACTGTATCTGGCAACTGCATTAAGAAAAAGCAACTAGTGCACGTGATAACAACGTATAGAAAAAGAAACTGACAATATGTAAGCAAGCACTTTCACGTACCAATATAAGAAAAGAACTGGGGTTGCGTGACCCCATTATAGAACAGCACTGGGGTACGTGACCATAAATAGAACAACAATTGGGGGTCTAAGTGACCCAATGTAAAGGAACATAGAAACTGACATATAAAGACTCGAGCGTGGGGTCATTGTACCCAATATAAACCAGCAACTGGGGTCACCTAATCCAATATAAAGGAACAAGCAACTGGGGTAACGTTACTCAATATAGAACAACAGGAACTAGGGTCGAGCCATATAAATAACAAGAATGAAAGATAAAGAACAAGCAGCTGGGTCAGGTGACCTCAATAAAGAACCTTCAACTGGGGTCAAATAACCCATATAAGACATGTAAAATGGGGTTACTAACCCCAAATCAGAACAAGCACAGAAGAAGCGCTAATTTAGAAGACCGAAAAGGTACTAAATCCTCGAGTTAGCAGTGCCCCACTGTATAAAAATTACATATATATTATATATATATATATATATTATATATATTATATAATATATAATATTATAAATATATATATATATATATAATATATATATAGTTATATATATTATAATATATTATATAATATATAGTTATAATAGTAGTATATATATATTATCTCCAATGTATCTGGCAACTCCATTAAGAACAAGCAACTAGTGTACGTTGATAACAACGGAAAGAAAAGAACGTGACAATAGTAAAGCAGTTAACTGGGTTTCAACGTGACGCCAATAAAAGAAGCACTGGGTGTTAGCGTGACCCATTTATAAAGAAAAGCACTGGGGGGTTTACGCTGACCTCCATTATAAAGAACAAACAATGGGTAAAGTGACTCTATGTAAAGAACAAGAACTGACAATATAAAGAGCAAGCAGCTGGGTTCACTTGACCCAATATAAAGAACCAGCAGCTGGGGTCACTTAACCCAATATAAAGAACAAGCAATGGGTACGTTACCCCAATAATAAAAAAACAGGCAACTAGGGTCCCGAGACCCCAATGTAAAAAAAAAAAAATGAAAAATAAGAAAAGCATGCTGGGGTCAGGTGACTCAATAGAAAGACCATAACTTGGGTCAAGTAACACAATATGAAGAACATTGTAATGGGGTTACGTAACCCAATATAAGACAAGCAAAAAAGAATCCTAATTATAAGACCCGAAAGTAACTAAATCTCGAGTTAGCAGTGGCCCTATAAAAATTACTATATATATTATATCATATAATATAATATAATATATATTATATTCTATAATATATAATAATAATATAATATTCTAATATATATATATTATATTATTTATATTATATAATATATAGTAATATATATATATATATAATATATATATATATATATGCTCCCAATGTATCTGGCAACGTGTTATGTTATGTTATGTTATGTTATGTTATGTATCATTGGAGTTCCACATATTATTGGAAGAGTACTCCACGCAGGAACGAACCGCATCAATATACAGAAAAAGCAACTGGAACCTTATGAAGAAGTTCCGAAAGTTCCTCAGTGAGAACACCCAACCTCTAAGGAGCTAATGTAATGAGATAAACAATATAAACAAACAATATAAACAATATTACTAAACAATATAAACAATATAATCAAACAACATAAACAATATAATCAAACAATATAAACAATATGATTACAAGGAAAGTAAACACGTAAACATAAATTACTCAGCATTGCTAGAGTTGTTTTGTTTAACTGTTTTGTTTGTTTCTAAAAACGACTCCAGAACGAAAGGGCAAAAGATATTCTTCTAAGCAGACAAAATATTGCCCTTCAGGCTATCGCTTGTTAAAGGTAAGTCAGCCATTCGCCGAGAGAGCTCGTTATGCTCTACGTTTGAGTTGGGTATTTTCGGCGATTCTGTTAATTGTGTGGGAAAACTGCATTGAATTCACTGATGAAGGAACTGAACTTTAGGAATCATATATACATTCTTTATTATTATTATTATTATTATTATTATTATTATTATTATTATTATTATTATTATTATTATTATTATTATTATTATTATTATTATTATTATTATTATATACATTCTTTATTATTATTATTATTATTATTATTATTATTATTATTATTATTATTATTATTATTATTATTATTATTATTATTATTATTATTATTATTATTATTATTATTATATTTTTATTATTATTATATTATATTATATTATATTATTATTATTTTATTATTATTATTATTATTATTATTATTATTATTATTATTATTATTATTACATTCGCCTTTTTAACTAACAAAAAAAGTATATTGTAGTTTATTGAAAGCGTTGCCATGAGTTTTATTCATAATTTTAAACAAGTACCGAGCGCATGCGTACTTGACTCCTGCATAGCAGTAAAGGTTTTCTCTGTGTTGAGATTGGGTAGAGTGTTGCTTCTGTCTTCTCTATTTCAAGACGGACTTGAAGAGGACCGAACGATTTTAGGATTGAAACGTAGACCCTATGTATATATTTTAATGGTTTTACATACACACACAGACAAGGTGCGACACATGCACCGGAAACAGAAAAGTAGTAGAAATATGCCGCAAGTCGAAAAGAAAGCTGTCTTACCTCCCCTTTAATCCCTTTAATGAGAACTTTTTTAAAAATCATACTTATATCAAATATTTTTTTAAAAATGAAATATTTTCGGATAATTACGTATATATTTACTTAAATGATTTATGTTCACTATTTTTTTTTTAATTAACGAATACCAGGCTTAGGTTAGGTTAGGTTAATTTACGTAACTAACCTAACCTAACCTAACCTAACTTAACCTAACCCTATGGATTACGTTAATTAAAAAAAACAGTATACATAAAACATGTAAGTAAATATATACTTAATTATCCGAAAATATTTCATTTTTGAAAAAATATTTAATATAAATATGATTTTTAAAAAATTATTTAAAATATTTCGAACTTTTGAATCATGTCCGTTACCACTTAAATTCATTGTTAGTATCATATACTAGCAATATATTAAAAAAAAAAACTGACGGAGTCGTAAAACATAACAAGTTCCTATATAATATATATATTATATATATAAATATGTAAAATAATAAATAGAATATATATAATATATATATTATATATATATATATATTATATATATATATATATATTATATATATATATATATATATATATATATATATATATATTTCAAAATTTAGCAACTTAATAATTAATTTGAAGCGTGAAAAGTTTTAATTTTGTTAACCCAACTTTCAATTCTAAAGACATATTGTGTATGTTTTGTATCCATGTAAGTTTTTGTAAGCATTTCTGACGTTCATGTGTGTATGTAAATTCTTGCGTTGTGCTAGTCTACGTTTTCCAGAAAACTCTTTGAAAGAAAAATCTGTAATTAATATTTCTTATTTTAATATTATAAAAATTTTCATCTCAGCATATGAGAGAGAGAGTTTGACATTAATAAAAAGGCTTGAATTTTTGCGTTTTTGAGCTGCCACTTTGATATGATAAGAAATTTATTCTTGAAATTTATTTTTTGTGGGTGGGAAAAATTAATTTTTTGCAACTTATTTTTTGGAAATTTTTCATTTTGTTTACTAAAAAATTTCTTAATTTTTGGCCGAAAATAAGATAGATTCTAGCGCACTTTTCGGATTAACATACATTTATGGTTTAAAAATATGTTTTACCTTCATACTTTGTCATCGGATGTCATACTTTGTCATACGATGGGTTTTCAGAAGTACAGCTATAAATTACGTAGTTTTTAAATACGTTAATAAGAGACATATTTTTTTGAAGACGAATACGAGGTCATACCATACGAATTTAATTACCCTATAACGACGCTAAATCTCGTGCATTTTTCTCTTGGGGATAAACACCGCTTGAAAAATAATATTAGTTTTTATAGTAATTAATTATTCCTTGAATTATAATAGCTAAAAATTTTTGTAAAATGGGAAAAATGTATTAAGTTTAGTTTTTACTTGTCTTAATGTAATATATATATATATATATATATATCTATCTATATTATATATATAAATATAGAATTATATATATATATTAATAGCTATATTATATATATATATATATATATATATATATATTATAATATAATATATATATTAATATATTATTTATAATATATTTTATATATTTTTATATATATTAATATAATATATATATATATATATATATATATATATATATATATATATATATATATATATATATATATATATATATATATAATATATATATATATATATATATATATATATATATATAATTTATATATAATACATATACATATAATATATAATATATATATATATATATATATATATATATATATATATATATATATATAATATATAAAATAGTAATATATTTATATATAATATATCTTCTTCTTCTTCATCTTCCTTTCTATTTTCCCAAGGAATGGTGAGTTAAGGGTGCGTTACATTCTGCTTCGGAAAAAAGAAGAAAAGCAGTAGAAGAACATGACAAAAGTCGAAAAGAAAGCCCAGCCCCCTCTGTACCATTAATTATTGAGAACTCGTCGCAGTCAGAAAATCCACCCTAGAGCTTCATGGGACAGCGGATGGACCCCTCACTATGGTAGATCGTTAATGTAAGGGTTCATCCCTGTCCAGGTGGGCCACAAGCATATCCCCTCACAATCCCCCGCCATTCACTCCTGTTATAAACCTTTCATCTCGCCTCTACAAACTACATTCTCTCTTTCAAACATTCGTTTACTGGGACTTCAATCCACTTTTTCTTCGGTCATCCCAGCCGGTCGGTTTCCCAAAACACTCGCCACTATTCATCCGCTTAACCAACCGACTATTCATTCATCCTTTCCATATGACCAAACCATCTCAACATACTTTCATTTATTCTCTCATTTTCCCCTTTCATTTTCATTTTCATTCCTCATTTTATCAATTCTTCTCACACCTAGCACACCCTTAAGATTGTCCATCTGAACACATGAACTTTAGATCTATACTTCTTATTCCAGACCATAGTTCTCACTACTATGCAATAACACAGGTAACAACGATACCCTCATGTAAGACCCTAGCGACACTCAAGACTTTGTCCCTTTACATTCACCAACGATTTAATGCAACCAGCCACCTTCCTTGCCATTCAGCAACTTATTTTCCTACACTACAACCTACGTAACTCATCACCGTTTCCCCTCCTCCCAACAGTAATGCCACTAAATATTATAAACACTTTCAGACATCGTGTTCCAGCATGCTCCACGCATCTAACATAACTTTCAACATGCGTCAGGAATAAGTCCCTCAACTCACAAACCCCTAAACCCTTACTCTTATCACCAGTTGTTTCAACGCACCTCCTTATTACCAACCCTGCCCCCACCCAATACCTCTCTACCCCAATACCTTCATACACAAACTCTCTTCCACGATTCACCACACAGACCACAAATCCTCCAGCAAAAAACATCTCCAAAATAGGACTAGCAGCACCCTCCCAACCTCATCTCATTTCTCCTCATTCTAAGCACAACCTTTTACCTGACCGCATCCCCACACCTCGAATTCTCATTCATAACCACTTCCACGTATACAACCTACCACTAACCAAGGCAGATCATACACAACACTGTCTCACACCGCTACAATATATACTAAACCAAATAACACCATTCGACCACCATTTTTTCTTTCCACACCACGCTTCACTATTAGCCATACATACTTTTGATTCCATTCAGAGACTCACCCAACAACACCATAGTATTAACTAAACACCTGCCATAAAAGCGTTCCCTATTACTCTATAATACGCCTGTTTGCGAATCCAAAAAACCTAAATACAATTTATTCTTCTTCCCCTCATTTTCTCAATCAATTTGTTTCAATGAAAAGATTGATCCACACATTCCTCTACCACTTCATAAACGCACCTTGTTCTTCACCAATTACTCTTCAGTCACTCGAACGCACTCTTTCGACCAAAAATCACCGAGCACCAGCACATACCTTCCCTACAACACTCACTAAACTTATTCCCTATCAAATTTCTACAGTTCCCTTTTCTCCCCTTACCCTTTTAAAAGGGTACTTTACCGCTCTCCTCCAAGTGCCCTTGCGAACTATCCCCTTCCAAAACGTTTTATTTACACAACTTCCAAATCAATTCAATCACCATCTCGCCTCCATTCTTGATCAATTCACCAGTAATTTCATCTATACCTGCAGATACCATTCTTCAACTTTCTCACTCTACCCATACCTCCTCCTTACTAATAACCTCATCCCCAAAATACCTATTCTTTCTTGCCACCATCAAACCCATACACATTCACTTTCACCTCTTCATTACTGTTAATATTGTGCAGATTATTCGGAAGTGTTTCTTTCCACCACCTCCCCTGACATTCATTTTCAATCAGTTACAAAAAGCACCATCGCTATTCATTATTCTAAGCGGATTCCCCTTATTCTCATTCTTACCTTTCGCGCTTCCTTCCAGAAGAGCTTCTCCTATTTCCCTTGTAAGTCCCCATTCATCCTCTTCCAAACTGTTCATTACCTCTTGTTTTCTCCTACGTATGCACCTTTTAGTATTTCTTTTTTTCCTCTTATATAATTCCAAGCATCTTTCTTTTGAGACTTCATCATTTGCTTTTAGTACATTCAACACGCTTCTTTTTTACCTTTACCCGCTTTCATCACCTCTTCATCTCCACCATTCCTGTTAACATTCTTACTTCTACTTTAGCAAATCCCACATACTTCCTTTGACTACTTAACATATGCTTCCTTCATTTTGCCCCCAGATTTTGTTCAGTATCAACTGTTCACATTCAACCGATTTACAAGCGAGCGCTCTTACATACTTTCCCTTATTGTCTTAGTTCACTTAACTTCTCACTCTTAATTTTTACCTACTTCCTTTCGTACACCTTCCTCTCCATCCAAGCCCCCCACTAACTTAAATTTTACATGATCCGATAATCCCATTCCTAAACCCCTCAATTAAATATA
This sequence comes from Trachelipus rathkii, assembly GCA_015478945.1. Classification (NCBI taxonomy): domain Eukaryota; kingdom Metazoa; phylum Arthropoda; class Malacostraca; order Isopoda; family Trachelipodidae; genus Trachelipus; species Trachelipus rathkii. The sequence goes on from JABUQX010049926.1 coordinate 8,571, forward strand.
TATATATATAATATTATTATATAATAATATATATATATATATATATATATATATAATATATATATATATATATATATATATATATATATATATATATAATATATATATATATACTGTTATATATATATAAGATTATATATATATATATATTATATATATATAATAATATATATATATTATTATATATATATATTATATATTAATATATAATATATATATATATTATATATATATATATATATAATTATATATATTTATATATATATAGTATATATATATATATATATAATATTATATTATATATAATATATATATATATATATATATATTATATATATATATTATATATATATATTATATATATATATATATATATATATATATATATATATATATATATATATATATATATATATATATATATATATATATATATTATATAATATATATATATATATATATATATATATATATATATATATTATATATATATATTATATAAATTTAAATAATATACTATATATATATATATATATATATATATATATAATATATATAATATATAATTATATATTATATATATATATATATATATAATATTATATTCCTTTATCCCATTAGCAGTATTTATTTATTTGATTAGTCAATAACGTTCTCCTGACCTAGTCTGTGGAACTCTGCCAAATAAAATATTACCATTGCCTTCATGAATTTTATTATTTGTTGTCATAGTAATATATATATATATATATATATATTATATATATAATATATATATATATATAATATATATATATATATAATATATATATATATATATATATATATATATATATATATATTATTTTTTAAATTTTATAAATTCAGGGTTGTAATACGCAGCTCAGAACACATTCTTTTATTCTTACTTATTAGGAACTGAACTGGTTCTAAAAATATAAAAATATAACAAAACTATAAATATATAAAAGTACAAATACTAAATGCTAAAAAATAAACATAATACATAATTATCCATTATTAGTTATTCATGTTAGAAGGGACTTTTTTATTTATTTTTGTCCTTATTAGCTTTTGTTTTGAAAACTCATAGTTGTTACTTTTTTAAATTAATACCACATTCACACCAACTATATTAATACCTATAAAAATAACTATTACCTTCTAAATTACTGAATGTATTGGATTTCGGAAATGGCTGAGATTAGGGTGGATGGCTTAGTTATTACTCAAATTGTAAGGCTGCTGCTTTATCAATAAAGTTGCTTGAAGATGGCTCTAATAGCTGAAATTCCTTTTTTGTTTCTTCAGGATGAATTTTTAGCTTTTGTAGAGTTTCTTTGATGTCCTCAGGTTTCTTCTATAGCTTCTTTATTCATATACTAGATGATTGAAGAATTGTCAATTGCTAGTAATTCCACCTTAATAGTTTCTTCTTTGTGAAATTAATAAGCTCTTGATTGAATAGATGGTACTAAGTAGTCTTCAATATCTTCCTAATGTTGATTGAAGTTCAAATTCTGTACTTTGCTTTTATTTTCTCAATTCACTTTGGCAAAGTTGGCAGTTTGTTGCTTCAATAGCTTGTTTGAGTTTCTGCAATAGCTTATATTTGCTTGCAGTATCTCCTAATTTACTATTTTTACTCAATATTTGGCTTTCTTTAGTCTTTTTGCTATTTGCAAGCCCTTAATATAACTTTTTGCTTTTCTACTCTTGTAATATTTTGGAAATATTTTGTAACCATAGTTGATGCTCACATAGTACACATTATTAATGAATTTTCTATAATCCTCATATATTTCTTTTTGTTTTTCTTTTTTTTTTTTTTTAATGGAAAATATAACATATTCCCCCTTTTGCCAAGAATATTAAGTTTTCTTGTTATTCTTAGTTTCCTTAGAGTTTATAATTCTGTTGTCTTCTTGTTATAATCCTGCACTTTCTCTCAGCAAGATTAATTTTGTTATTGGTCTTTTCAAAATTGTTGTATTTAAAGTATTCTTGTCTTTATTTATTTTCACATCTACTATTCTCACTCTGTTTGAGTCATCTTTGTAAACTTTTACTATTTTTCCTAAATTCCACATATTTCTTGGTTTGAAGTCATCTATTAAAAGGACTAAATCTCCTTCCTTGTGTGATTCTTTTTCTGCTAACCATTTACTTCTTTTTTGCAATAGAGGGACATATTCTTTGATCCATCTTTTCCAAAATAAATCAGCAAGATACTGAACTTGTTTCCATCTTTTATATAAGTAGCAATCTTTATCTTGAAATAAACCTGGTGGGAATGTTATATTGCCTTTAAGGGTTAGTAGATGATTTGATGTCAAAGCTTCTAAGTTTTCTAAATCATTGGAAACTTCTGTTATTGGTCTGTTATTTATAATGAATTCTATCTCACAGAACAAAGTGTTCAAGTTATCATCTGTCAACCTTATTGGCTGTTCTAAGAGTGAAGATTGTAATATATTTCTTACAGTTCTAATGTGTCTTTCAAAATGACCTCCTTTATGGGAACATGAGGGTTGGAATAACCACTGTATTTCTTTTTGCTCAAAGAAATTTATTTACTTGCTTTTTATTCCAATTTTTAACTTGTCCTTTTAATTCGTTTTTAGCTTTTTACAAAGTTCATTCCATTATCTGATCGGCATCAAATTTTCACATTGCCTCTGCGGGCTTGATAAATCTTCGTTAGGCATTGATGAAAGTCAGTAATCTAATGAAATAACATCTCTAAATGTATTGCTCTACTACTTAAACATGAAAATATTAATCCATATCTTTTTTCTCTTACTTTCCCTCTTCCCCTTACTATAAGAAAAGAGCCAAAGGCATCAATTCCAATGCTGGTAAATGGTGGTATATCACATTCTAATCTATCTTTGGGCAAATCTCCCATCAACTGCTGAGTTGGCCTTGTATGGAGCTTTCTGCATATAATGCAATCTTTTAGGATCTTCTTAATATTTCTACTTGCTCCAATGATATAGTATTTCTCTCTTAAAGCATTTAAAACTGTTTGTTTTCCTAAATGTCCATTTATTCTGTATGGTATTGTCTCATTATTAACATTGAACATGACTATTTTGCAAGATAATTGGATGTTTAAAATCATATGATACATTATTCAGATTTTTATCTCCCACCTACCCTTAATATTCCATTATCATCTAAAAATGGTAGGAATTTTGCCAAAATGTGCCTTTTTGGCAAAACTTCTTTCTTTTTTATTTTGTATTGTATATCATGAAATTCTTTATTTTGTACATATTTGTAAATAGCCTTTTCTGCATCTTTTAATTCTGTGATTGTCATAGCACTTTTATTCCAGGTTTTCTTATGCAAATTTTCTTTAACTCTTAGTATCCATGCTACTTTTATTTTTAATTTCATCCAATCTGACACAGAATGTATGAACTTGTCTGTTGAACTTTCTTGTAGTTGTATGACCATTACAGGTTTATTTTTTATGATTTCATCATTTCATTTTCATCATCTAATTTATGTTCTTTATTTTGCTCAGGCCAATGGGCTTTGTCTTTGTACAAAAATTCTGGACCAGTGCTCCATAGCTTATTGTTCAAAAACTCATTAACAGATATACCTTTACTTCCTATATCTGCTATATTTAGTTTACCTGGTACATAATTCCATTGGCTTATATCTGTTTGTGATCTAATATAGTTAACTCTATTGTGTACAAATCTTTTGAATCTTTTTGATTCATTTTTAATATATTGTAATACAATTTCACTATCTATCCAAAAATACTCTTGGCTTATGTTCATATCTAATTCATCTTTTAAAATTTGGTGTATGTTAACTGCTAATTTTGCTGCACTCAATTCTATTCTGGGATAGTTAACATCAAATTTTTATTTACTGGTATTCATCTGTTTTAGATAAATACCCAATGAACAATATTTTCATCATTCTTCTCCAATGTATCTATATAGCTACTCAGCATATGCTATTTGTGAAACCATCTTGAAAAATAATGCAGTTCTACCCTTTTATACTTTATACAATTTGGATGTATGGCCTAGGAAACTTGAACAATCCTTAGCTTATTAACATCACTTAGCCATTTTTATGTAACTTTTTTTTATATCTGATGGAATTTCATCATCCCAATTAACCATTTTATCGCATAATTTTATATCTTTTAGCTACTAAAATAGACGGGCTAATAAATTCCCAGGTGGATCGTATATAGAAAAATGCAACTGAGTATGCTTCTTTTTGTCAATTCTTTATTTTGTATATCTACTCTAGCTTTTATTAAATCTATTTCTGGGTCCCAACTTAAGCCTAATACTTTTTGTGAAGGTAATTCATCTAAGGATAAGTTTATTTCTTTAAAATCTTTGCTTAAGTCTTGTTTATCAATATTTTCTAAAAAATTTCTTTGAATTACTAGCTACTTGATGCAAGTTAAACCCACTAAATTTTAAAATTTCTTTAACTTCAATATAAACTGTATAGCCTCATTTTCTGATTTCACAGACTTTAAACAATCATCAACATAGAAATTTCTAAGTATGGTATCTTTGGCTAGATTACTGAATTTTCCTGCTTCAATTACATTTGTAGTTTGCTTCAAGACATAATTTGCAATTGAAATTGAGCTCACACTTCCAAATATATGAACTTTAACTCTATATTCTTCTGGAGTTTTATCTAAATTACCATCTGGGAACCATAGGAAGCGCTGATAATCTTTATCTTTATCAAGCACCTGTATTTGATAAAACATCTTCTCTATATCTGCTATGAAAGCATATTTCTCTTTTCTTAACCTTAAAAGGATGCCTTGTAGGTTGGAAATATAGTCTGGACCTGTAAGTAAACTATAGTTTAAAGAAATACCATTGTATTGTAAAGCTGCATTGAATACTACTCTCAATTTTTTCTTTTGTGGATGAATTACGCTATGATGTGTTAGATAGAATCTTTCATTGGTTAATAGTTCATGTTTCTCAATCTTTTCTGCAAAATTAAGTTTTAACATTTCATCTATGTTATCACTATACTGTACAAAATATTCTTTGTCTTTCAAAAATTTACTTTTTAATGAGTACAGTCTTGCTAAAGCTTGATTTTTGTTATTAGGAAAATGCTGATTTTCTTTTTTAAATGGTAAACCAACTTGAAATTTACCTGTAATTGTTCTTTGTAATGTATTTTCAACCTTATTTTTCCACTTTATGTCTTCCACACTGTCACAAACTTGTTCTGGATTCTTTTCAGAAAACTCTCTTAAGCAATATTTTTCAAACAAATTATCATCTTCTTCTTGTATTTGTGTTTTATGACATCTTAAACTCATGAATGCTGTAATACCATCTGGTGTCGAACCTTGAAAAGCCCATCCAAATGAATACTTAACTGCAAAAGGATAGTTATAATGACCTTCTACTACTTCTATGGGTTTTAACAATTTACTTTGATTCATCCCTATTAATAATCCAATTTTTGATTTTATGAAGTTGAAGGGCACATGATTCAAATATTCTAATCCATTTATATCTTTGATAGATGGACTCTCTTCTATTTTAAAGGGCCAATTTTCTTTGCAGTACACATTATTTATGGTTTCAGATTTCCTCATCTCAATATCATAGATTTCTAGATTATTTAGAATGTATGTTTTTATTTTATGTTGCCCATACATAGTAGTTATATCTATATCTTTACGAGGTTTCATATATGACATACCTAATTCTGCAGCTAAATTTAAATCCACTAAAGCCATGCTGAAGTATATTTATCCAAACCCATGTATGTTTTAATCACTTTATCTTTACCTTTAAGCTTGATTTTAACTGGCACCGCAGGATAAAATAGCTTTCTATTACTTACTTTTGTCTGAAAGTTTTTTGCTTCATTACTTCCTGATTCTTTTGGCTCTACTTTCTTATCTTTATCTTCTAAATTCACAGTGAGTGCTGCTGGTGAGATATTTGAGCCATCTTGCTCTTTCTTTGTTGAATTGGCACTATCTTTTTCTCTATGCAGAAATGTTAAATGTTGCTTATTACATCTTTCACATTTTCTGGCCTTTTACAATTACTACATAAAGTGATTTGCGATCTGAGGCCTTAAAGCATAATTATTGTATTTTAATGAACTTTGTGATTTCCATCTTAGCTTTTTGTTCTTAGATTTGCATTTATTATACTATTGATTGTCCTTTTACAAAAAATTGCAAACTGCGATTTTTATTATATTATTATATTATTAATTTTGATTAATTATTATTATTATTTATTATTATTATTATTAATTATTATTGAATATTATTATTATTATTATATTATTATTATTATTATTATTATTATTATTATTATTATTATTTTTATTAATATTATTAATATTATTATTATTATTATTATTATTATTATTATTATTACTACTACTATTATTATTATTACCAATATTCTTATTTTTATTGTCATTATTATTGTTTCCATTATTATTATTATTATTATTATTATTATTATTATTATTATTATTATTATTATTATTATTATATTAATTATTATTATTATTATTATTATTATTTTTATTGTTATTTCTATGGTCATTATTATTTTCTTTTGTATAAAGTGACTTACCTTTTTCATTTTGTAATTTTGTTTGCTTTGGTTTTGTACCAATGCCAAGTTCTCCAAATAATGGTGTGTTCATTATCCTTGCTTCTTTTTCAACAAACTTTGTGAATGTACTAAAATTTACCTTTTTATTTTCTTCATACATACTATCAACTTTATTTCTCCACTTATCACGTTGTTTGTAGGGAAGTTTTTTAACTATTCTATAAATAGCACCAGTAGAATTCAATTCATTCAATGGAGTAATATTTCCCATTGCATTATTAATCGAGTCTAAAAACAAAGAAAAATCTGCCATAGCTTCACCATCTTCATTCTTAATTTCATTCCAGTCTTCTAACTTTTTCAAATATGTATTAGCAATAACTTGTTCATTTCCATACTGTTTCTCGAGTTTTTCTACTGCCTTTTTATAACTTATATTTTCATCCAAATGCATACAACTTCTCACTATATTTTCTGCTTTACCTTCTGTATACTTGATTAAATAGGAAAGCTTGTTCATTTCATTTTCACATTTTCCTTCTATATTGGTTTTAAAAACTAGCATAAAATCTTTAAATTTAGTTGGATCCTTTCCAGAAAATATTTCAGGCTCACATATTGGAAGAGGATTCTTAATACTCACTTCTAACTTTTGTTTTAAAATTTCTACTAGTTTAGACTCCTGATTATTATTTTCACCTATACTATTTATTTTAGTTTCTGAAAAATTTACATTTTTCTCCTCCTTTTTTACAGAGGTATCGCTAATACTGAAAATTGGTTTTTCTAATTTTTGTTCAATTTTAATTAAGCTTTGTTCTAAGTTTTTTATATGACTACTATGTTGGTACAAATCTAAATTTTCTAGTTCCTTTTTTTTTGCCAAGTATTGATCGTGCTCTTGTAATTTTATTTTACTTTTTTCTATCTCGAGTAACAAAGATTTTGCTATCGAACTTTTTACACTAGCTATACTTACTTTACTCACTTTACTTGAAATATTACTAACACTATCTTGTGGTCTAATCCTTGGCTCATATTTATTCATGTATTTTGAAATGTCAGCTTTTAAATCATAATATGGCTTTAATTTTAATGTAAGCCACTGCTGTATTTTATCTGCCTCTACAGATTCTGCTATTAATTCACTGCAAGTATTTTTTAGAGATTCTACTTTCGCATCTAATTGCAGTTCATCAGATTTGATTTCAAAACTTAAGTCTAAATTATTTAAGAAAGCATGCCATAATTTGCCTTTAATAGTGTTAATTTTTTTTGTTATAGCAGCAAGTTTTCCTGAAGGAACTTTAAAACCTCCTTCAGTTGTTTCAATTTCATCTATATTGTCGATATCTTCTATTTGTTCGATATCGCTCATTTTTTTTTTTTTTTTAAACTATTAATAAAAAACTATTAAAAACTCATTCACTCGTTTTATTTTATATAAAATAAAAAAAAAATAAAGGAAGGATGTTATTTTTTTTAACACAATTTATATATACAGATAAATTCTTATATTTCCTATATAAAAGTTTACCTGTATATATTTTTTATTTATTTTATTATTTTTATTTTTGCTATGCTTAAAACATTTAATATTTGTCGATCGGATGATGATCATTCCTCACATCTGAGCGACCGCTTTTGTCTTCTTCATCCAAGCTTTCTTCTAATTTAGAAGAACTTTGTTGAATTGTTATACATCCAGGGTTGTAATACGCAGCTCAGAACACATCTTTTATTTCTTACTTATTAGGAACTGAACTGGTTCTAAAAATATAAAAATATAACAAAACTATAAATATATAAAAGTACAAATACTAAATGCTAAAAAATAAACATAATTATACATAATTATCCATAATATGCATTAAAAAATACTTTTATTTATTTTTGTACCTTATTAGCTTTTGTTTTGAAAACTCATAGTTGTTACTTTTTTAAATTAATACCAACATTCACACCAACTATATTAATACCTATAAAAATAACTATTACCTTCTAAATTACTGATGTATTGGATTTCAGAAATGGCTGAGCTTAGGGTGGATGGCTTAGATATTACTCAAATTGTAAGGCTGCTGCTTTATCAATAAAGTTGCTTGAAGATGGCTCTAATAGCTGAAATTCCTTTTTTGTTTCTTCAGGATGAATTTTTAGCTTTTGTAGAGTTTCTTTGATGTCCTCAGGTTTCTTCTATAGCTTCTTTATTAATTACTAAATGATTGAAGAATTTAGTCAATTGCTAGTAATTCCACCTTAATAGTTTCTTCTTTGTGAAATTAATAAGCTCTTGATTGAATAGATGGTACTAAGTAGTCT
>JABUQX010049926.1:22500-27500 GCA_015478945.1 Trachelipus rathkii
TGGAATCCTTGAAAAAGAGTTTGAGACCAAAGAAAGATCATGAGAATAGGAAACATTTCACTGATTCTGCTATAGTCTGATGCGATTAACACTTTCCCCTTGGCATCAATCCATTGATCAATGATAGAACAGGACTAAGAGATAAGAAGCTGGTAAAGAAATAAAGAAAGCTGATAAAATGTTAATCGAATGTTTCTCAAGAGACAAGAGACGCTCAAATAACTCAATAAAACACAGACAAAATCATTCATTTATTTCTATTTCCTTCATTTATTCTCATGCTTGTTGCCCACCTCTTTTCCAGGCCGAAGTTGCTAAGTATGATAGACAAAGTAACAACTGATGAAACACGCGAGAAGAGTCAGAAAGTAGGTAACGCATGGTAAATGCTCAGAAGAAATCTTGCTCCCATTCTTGTATAGAACTAACAAAATTGTTATAATGTTTAAAATATTAAAGGAACTATTTTTTTGCTATAATGCTAATATACAAAATGGTGTAGGTTGGGGATAGCAAATGGTTGATGCAATGAACTGACTAGGACAGGCTGAGTGGGTGATGCCCCCGAAAATTTTCGAGTGAACAAGATAAAATCTCAACTCCAAATGATCGAGAATAAGGCTGTCACTTTCCTCTTGCCTCTAAATTTAGTTTATGACTTTTTTGCAATTGTCTACATGGTACCAAAGTTTCCCCATCTCAAGATTAATAATTAATAAAAATTATATAAACTCTCTTCTACACGTCTGTGACTATGAATATTCTAATTTGTTTTCTATCTACCCTGTATAATTAGAAGAATTAATTGTGATTATTTTCTGTATTTAAGTGTGGTTTGGAGAAAATTAATGCCGTTGAGTATACAGTTATCAATTTTAGTTCAAGATGTGATGCTTAAGATAGTATGAGGTTGATGTAATGTGAAAAACGTTTGCTACGTTAGCATATATTCGTTGATCATTGTATAAAGCACTTGTTTTTTATGTTATGTTTATCCAAAATGATGCTCGAAATGTGACTTGAAACAATAGATCAATAGTCAACAACTAGCCTCGAGAGTGGGCTCTAGCTGTGATGGATCGGTGGCTAAGAAAAGGGTGGTATGAATTAAACTGCTTTACCTGCTTTAGGGGAAGTAAAATATATGTAATTTAGTAAAAAAATAATATTTTTAAAAAATAAAAATAAATGTTTTAATCAAAATAGACTTGAATCAATAGATCAAAAAGATCAAAAGATCAATAGTAAATAATCGAAATAGATAATAGATCATAGATCATGGATGGGTTAGGAGGGTGGTGGGGAGGGCAATTTGAATTTACTGATTTACTGATTTACCTGATGGGTGTGTAAAATGCAAAGTTTTTAAGTTATAAAACATAAAAGATAAAGGTTTTTGTGTTATGTTAATCCAAAATATTACTTGAATCATAGATCAATACGATCAATAGATCACTATATCAATAGATCGGCCGGGTGGGGAAGGGTAGGTTGGTAGTTGATAACATGATTTACTGATTTTACTGTTTACGGTATGTAAAATGTAAAAAATTTTTAAGTTATAAGCATAAGAGGAATTAAATTTTTGGTTATGTTATACAAAATATGACAATCAATAGGTCAATAGATCGGTGAGGGTGGGTTGGTATTTGATTTACTGCTTTGGGTATGTAAAACATAACAATTTTAGTAAAGAAATATATTTTTAAACAAATAAAATTAAAAGTTTTATAAAAATATGACATGAATCGAAAGATCAATAGATCAATTGATAATGGAGTGTGGGGAGGGTAGAGGGTGTATTGATTTACCTGGATTACTGCTTTAGGGTATGTAAAACAATAAAACAATTTTAGTAAAAATATGACTTGAATCAATGAGATCAATATATCAATAGATCATGGCTGTTGTGGGGGAGTGTAGGGTGGGTGTTTGTTACTGATTTACTGATTTAGGTATGTAAAATAACAATTTTAGTAAAAAATATGACTTGAATCAATAGATCAATAGATCAATAGATCATGGATGGACAGGAGGGTGGTGGGGAGGGTAGTTTGATTTACTGATTTACTGATTTACTGCTTAGGTTAGTGTTAAACATAACAAAATTTTAGTAAAAAAAATATTGACTTGAATCAATAACTCAATAGATCAATAATCAAACATCTAATGTAGGGGGGAGGGTAGGAGGGTGGGTTTGATTTACTGATTTACCTGATTTACTGCTTTGCGAAGTTACTAAAAACATTTTAGTAAAAAATATGACATGAATCAATAGATCAAATAGATCACGAAGGGGTGGGGAGGGTAAGGTGGATGGTTTGATTTACTGATTTACTGCTTTAGGGTATATAAAAACGCAAATCTTTTATGTTAAAAACATGAAAAGCAATAAAAAATGTAGTAAAAATTATATTTTTTTAAATAAAATAAATTAAAATAATAAAAAATATAAAAATAAATCATAAATTAAAAAAAATTAAAATTGAAACGAAAATTCAATGTAAAATGAAATTTATAAAAAAAAATCCATTTAAGAGAGAATAAAAAAAAAAAAGCAGTATTGACATGAAGTCAAAAGAGTCTAGAGTTAGATCGATCGACGGGAGAGGAAGTGAGGTGAGAGGATGTGAGGGTGAGAATGTTTTAAATGATATACAGGTGAGCGAGAGAGAGATCCGAGTGGTGTGTGCACGTTGTGTAAAAGAATTAAGGATGATGGAAATCTCTCTGTGTATTGGATTAAAGTGGATTGTTAGTGGTGAGTGTGTTGGAAGTAGCCCAGCTGGGAGACTATCTTTTAGGTTAAAAGATTATGATTTTTTAATAAATTAAAATAAATTAAAAAAATATAATAAATAAATTAAATAATATATATAAAAAATTAAAGGTTCGACCGGCAGGTGAGACGAATTATTAATAAGTAACGAAAAATTGAGAGATGTACAAGTAATAGAAGAGTTATATGACCGATATTGAGGGAGAGCAGAAGACAGAATAGAGTTTTCTACAATCTCTCGCAGAACAGAAGCAAGAAGACAAGGGCTACGCATGAATATCGCTAAGCAACCCTGTGTCGCGTTATCTGAGCTTGAGGGACGTGCTTTTCAAATGGCTGTCTTGTTGCGCCACTCATTTCTGCGTTGCGCTCTACTCCACTGGTGCATCCTTATCCTCCACATTCCCCCAGCCGTGTCCCTCCTCTTCACCTACCTCCTATTCACACTTTCTTGCCCCTCCTCTTAACATCTTGTTGTCTCGGAATAAATGGCACGCTACAGTTCGGCACTTTTCTATACTAGGGAAACAAACAATCACTTGCTTTGTGGGGATCCACTATCACTCTTTAGCGTAAATTGTAAACTATCTCAGTTACTTCTAGAGTTTCATATACGACTAATATAAACATATTTTGGATAACATATGGGACTAAGCGGATTGTTTGATATAACTTACTAGACATACCGAGCACTACGCATAGCGCCCCGTGCTCACAGCACCGGTTAGCCGTATGTCAACTAGATATATATATCCTAGAACCCACTTCTGAACTCAACTCTTCTTATCCTGACTACCTTTCTTCTACTGACTCTAAATTCCGATCTTTATCCACTTCTCTTATTATTTCATACTAGGCGCTGGACCCCATTCACTGGTACCTACCAGAATATATATATATATATATTTATATTATATACCCCTTCAACGATCTCTAAGAACCTATCATATCGAGATTCTACAGGTTAGATTAATACATATTATTATTAAAATAGAACACATATAATAGTGGTATATAATTTACTACTCAAATATTTAATAATACTCATAACCCACCGGAGCCAGCACCATAGGTTGTCGATTTGCTCCATATTGCTTTGTGAGTGTCCGGTGCGCAAATTCTCGCGGCAGTGTCTGTATTAGAATCCAACGGCTCATGGGCCGACATCCTCTTTTATTCCAAATGTTCCAACGCTTCTACGAAGCATGTTTCAATTATTGGTAATGGGCGCTACGGGTTTCGCGCCCCCTGAGCGTGCGCTCTCAAAAGGGGCTCAGGCTGGGAATCAAACCTCACTACATTGAACGAGATGCCATACGATAGCGAAGGTTGGGTACCTCTCTTGAGCCACAGAGGTCCGCGTCGCGCTAAAATATATTACTACTAGAGGATTCCTTGTATATGACTGCGATCGCAGGGTCTCCTAAAAGGTATAATGGGATCTAGTTGAAGGCTGGGGATCTTTATCACTCTATAGACTTACGGGAGTTACACATAATTCAGCATTAGGGGGAGGAACGCGGACGCTGATTCAATATTTCTTTGGGAGTTTGTTGCCGGGTGTATGTCAACTTAGACGAACCACCACTTACACTTCACATCAGTATCATTTGGAGAGATGAGAGAGTAATAGTGTGAGGTGAATTGAATTAAATATATATAATAATATTATATTAATTATATATATTTAAATTATATATATTAATATATATATATGATATTAATATATATATATATATAATATATATATATATATTATATATACTATATTTTATAATACATATATATATATATTATATATATTATATATATATATAATTATATATATATATATTATATATATATATATATATATATATATATATTATTATTTAATATATATATATATATTAATATTATTTTATATATATAAATTATGATTATATATATACTATTATTATATATTAATATTTATTATATATATAGTTATATAATATATATAATTAATATATATATATCATTATATATAAATTATATATATATTAATAATATATAATTATTATATATAATATAGTATATATAATATATATATATAATATATATATATTATATATATATTATATATATATATTATATATTATAATATATATATATATATATTTTATAATATTATATATAATATATATATATATTATATATATCTTATATATATTAAAATATAATATTTATTAAATTAAATTAA
>JABUQX010049927.1:0-25000 GCA_015478945.1 Trachelipus rathkii
ACTGTGGTTATGTTCTCAAACATTACCGCGCCACTCTATCACTATTTAAAAGGAAAACCATATGGTAATAGAAAAATCACATGGGACCCTTCAGGAGAAAAGGCTTTTAAAGACAGTAAAGAAGCCATCAGAAACGCCAATACACTAACTTACCCCAGCCACTCCAGCGCATTCGACATCATCATACACAACACCCATACCGCTGCCGCAGCAGTCATATTATCAACACCAGCAGAGGGAGGAAATCCAATAGCCTTCTTCAGTATTCTTTTATCAGCTACGGAGCAGACATATGATGGTGTTGGAAAATTATTGGTGCTTTTAACGAAACTCTTGAAAAAATATGGATATTTATTGGCTAATAGACCAGTAAAAATATTAACACAATCCCGCGAACTAATTAATAGATACAATAAAAGTAATGATGATAAGAATTACAACTTACGTGAGATTCGAAGTTTGAACCTCTTGTCGGCGTATCACATCTCTTGGGAGTTAATCACTAAGAAGAATAATCCGTTAAGTGACTATTTAATGATCAACAACATTGATAATGTAGATGCAACACCCATCAATGCCACCGAACATTGCAAAGGAATAAAAAAGAGGGAGGAGCTAGCGAAGCCACGCCTCCCGAGCCCTGTGATTGGCTCAACCGCAACCGAGTCAGCCAATCAGACCGAGGCAGGAACAATAACAGAAGGTGATCAAAACAAACGCGCGTACACCTGCTTGATAGAGATCCCGTCTCCGAATTTAAAGAGACGATACGCACAGACCACAAAGAATGTGGCTCGTGTCCAAACCATAAATTCCCAGGAAGGACCGACGTCAGTAGATTTAAATGACCATACCGCACATTCTTCACATATCTCTCATGGGAAAAATCCTGACGAAGTCACGAAAGGGTTAAGCGTAGAAGAAAGAAGAGAATTAGAGCAAAAGAAATTAGATAAATTTAACAAAGAAATAAACGAATTAAAAGCAGATGAATTAAAAGATATTATACCAATAAACACACAAATAAATCTTATTAGAGATTGCAATGATGCTCATATAGAACTAATTAAACGCTTCAGGAAAGAAATTAACTATTTAGAGATAAGTAGAGATCAAAAAGAGGATCCATTTATAAAATCCCTATTAGAGGGCAGTAACAAGAGCTCCTTGGTCATTAAAAAACATGAATTTTGGTTCAAGAAACAAAAAATACATTTATATGTTGACATATCATTAAATTATGCTCGTGTTATCATTCCTAGCACACAAGTCGCCACCCTCATCAGGATGACTCACCTCCAGGGACACCTCGGCATTAATCGGTGTCTCACAGTCTTAAAAGCCGATTTCGTCTTCGAAAAGATGCATCGGACAGTTAAGGAGATGATAAGGTCCTGTGCCCAATGTCAGCTGTCAAAAATTGGCCGAGGGATCAACCCCATCTTAGGCAAATATCGTGAAGTTACCTACAAATTTGAAGTACTCCATATCGATATATTGAAGCTCCCTACCTGTCGGGGCTACAAGTATCTCCTAACCCTTATAGATCGTTACTCTCACTATATTTGGGCTTTTCCACTCAAGGACGCGGCCAAAGAGACAATTGTCCAAACTCTGATAAACCAGCTCATTCCCCACTGTGGAATTCCCAGCCGAATAGTTTCAGATAATGGCGCCAACTTTACTTCACATTTGTTTGAGAGTGTGTGTAAACTGTTGGGGATCGTCCACTCCACAACCAGTACATATAATTGTCAAAGCAATGGAAAAATTGAAATGGTAAATAAAATGATCGTAAACAGTCTTCGAACGATGTTAGCGGAGCCTGCCATGAGAACACAAGATTGGTTAAGCGTCCTTCCCTTTGTATTATTCTCACTCCGGCTCGCTCCCATCTCCGAGAGTGGTATCACCCCAAGTAAGCTAGTCTACGGCCAGAACATCAACATACCGGACGGTCTTATCAGCACTACCGCCTCCGAGGGACCAAAATCATACGATACTTACATTGAAAGACTAACTGAGTTAATGGCCAAACCATTAACGCAAAAAACAAATTTACGCAATAAAAATTCATAGTTTATGCCTAAGAATTTGATAAGAAGCCCGCGTTTTCTTACTTGGTGTGTGAGTAGTGGCAACAATATTCAATCGTTCGTAGAAATGGTTTCTCAGTCGGCCAAATTTCGACTGGCCCTAGTTGGTCACGATGTCAAGGATGCCCTAACAGCGAATGCGCCACATCATAAAGGATAATAACAGTCGTCGTAGAAAGCTAAGAAATGTTAAAATTATTCGTTACGAACCCCTGTTGCTCACGCTCCTTCAGTCCGAAAACAAAACTCTGGAAGGAACAGATAAATAGTCATTGGAAGTGAAAGTGAGGAACAAAGTGCGGAGTCATCTCTGATGGAGAAATAGATGTAGATACAAGCGGTCGATGTTGGAAATTGTATTCGGTTAAAATTTATTTGTTGCTATTAACCGGAGGTTTTATTGATTCATATATTGTAGTGTCTTTTTCCTCTTTTCCAGGTAGTTATTCGCATTTCCCTTCTATTGCACTTTTCCTATGAATTTCTTGTTATAAGTCGTGTTAGATATTTTGTTAATTATTTTAGTTTTCAGAACATTTTGATATACATCAAAATCTCAAGCCTCAACTTCAGATTTTGAATCAAATGTCCCTGTCACAAACCAGAGGTCACCACAAACCATGGGCTAAAGATCCCATGATTAGAACAATTATGTAAGTCATTAAGCATGCATGACACGACAGGTGACACAGTCATGTGAGAGACTACTTGCCGATCTCGTGTGTACACCTCGTTAGATCTGGTGCCTCTCTTGTAAGTCTATTGTAACAATAGGGTTATTATAGCTTTCCTCCCCCATTGGGGGGAAGGCCAAAATAAGAGGGGAGACGCGGAGGGTGATGCCACCCGAAGCGTCCCTGCCTCATGGTATTTCGTTAGGAACTCTCATGCTGAGAGGTAGCTTAGATAGGGTCAGTGCCATTTTATAATTAAGTAGTGATTACGTCATTATATTTTGTTAATCTCTACGATTTAAAGGTGCTTACATTACCTATTATTCATTGTGTCAAAATCATTTACTGTGAAACGCTCGTACTGATCAATAAAGAAATAATTAGACAAAATCTCTCATTTGAAATCCGTCAGATTAATAGGGCCATTAATTAGGATTAATTAAGGGGTGACAAGAGTGCGTATCTTGTCGCATCTTCAACCATATACTATATATATATATTTAATACTATCAATATATATATATATATATATATTATATATATATATATTATACTATTATATAACCTATAGTACTAGTACTATTCTGTAAACTCGGCAAGATGTCTAACTTAGTGACATATGTTCCAAAATATGTTTTTTGGATTGAAAATTTCTTAAGACTGATATAAAGCCGTAAAAGGAAATATTTTCTATAACAAGAATCCTTGAAAAATATAACTAATTTTTTCTAATTCAAAATATATATTAAAGGAATAGAATGGACATTATCAATATTCACAAGAAATATTACATCAAAATATATCTAGTATTATACTTAAAAGTTATCGAATTTAGACTCTTTACTATTCTCTAGTTTCATAATCATTCTTTACCCTAACTCCAAGGTTTCTTAAAGGGTTGTACGGCAAACGTATCGCTGCAGTTCTATTCGAGGCACATCACAATTTCACTGTTTGGTGCGGTGCAGTGCGGTGTGGTTTAAAAATATAAATTTTCGGTTTAAAAATATAAAATGACGTCGCGCAGTGCAAAGTGATGCGATAGTTACGTTGCGTTGTTAGAAAATAACTGTTGAAACTGTGGTGTGAATGCAGTGAGGTGAGATGTAGTGTGCTGATGTGACGTGCTGAAAAGAGCAATACCTAGCCAACCATAGTGCTTAATATTATTCGTTTGCTACCGTGGCTCAAACGGTAGAGCGACGGAGTCGCATGGCAAGGTCGTGGGTTCGAATCCTAGTTCGGATCCTAGGTAGAAATTTTACCTAAAGAAGTTCCCCTCCTTGAATAGGGCTATGACCGTGAGGTGTGCACTTTTTTATTAAAAAAAAAAAATTATTTATCATTGTATTTCGAAGTTTAAATTTAAAAATTTCTCTTCTTCATCTTCCTCGTAATTCATCACTCGTCGTAGGCTCTTCTGAGCTTCACAGGGCTCCACAGGGCTCCCCTGGGCTCACAGCGGCATTTGGGATCTCCAAGATAAACGGATACGCCTATTTATTGGTTTTGCTTGAGGTGAGGTGAACTATTTCAGGGAGGGAAAGGAATCTTGAGCTATTATCCAATGCTATACTCCAAAACCACTTGTATGATCAATTTAAGTAGTGTTATACTATGTTTTTCAATCTTGTTTTGCAATCCCTGGGATTTGGGTAGTGATAAGATTTTAATAGGACAAGCATAATTTTTGATCTTTAAATAAATCCTCTCTTGCGCTCTAAGCGTTCATATATCATATATAGTGATAGTATTATATTAATATACTATATACTAATATATAATACTCTATCAATTATCATCCTATTCATATATATATCTATATATTCATACTCTAATATATATATATATATATTATTCTATCCTATATATTATATTTATGATATTATATATATATATATTATTCATATATATATATATACTTATATTATTCTCTATATATATATTATATATCTTATAATATATATTTATATATTATTATCTCTATTTTTCTCTATATATCTTAATATATTATATATTATGCATAATTCGCTGTTTGGTAATTTTCTCAACAACTTCCGCGATTTCCGATTTGGTCTCCATACCATCACTTATATATATATACTATCTATATTATATAATATATATATATATATATCTATTATATATATATAACTATATATACTTATATATATATATATATATTATATTATATATCTCTTATATATCTATATATAGCGTTACTATACTTATGCTCTCTATCTATTTATATATATTCATATATATACGTATATATATATTACTATATATTACTATACTCAATATATTATTATATAAGTATATATAGCTCTACCTCAGTAATATATATATAATTACATATATATATATATCACGTATATAATATTAAATATTTATATTATATATATATATCTATTGATCTATATATATATATATATATCTACTATATATATATATAATTATATCTATATATATATATATAATATATATCTATATTCTAATATGTGTGTGGTATGGTGTGTGTTGTGTCATGTGTCATGTGTGTGTGATAGCGCCGTGGCCCGGCTCTCCTGCAAAAACAATCGTTCATAAAAAAAACATCTGTATATCGAATGGCAAAAAAAAAAAAGAAAAAAAAAGAAGGAAAATAAGCGTTTCTTTTCTTCAAATATAGTCTACATAGAAAGGCTTTTAAAAGATTTTTTGCTTCTATAGATATCTACTATAAAACGGAATTATTGGCAAGTAAAATTTGTAAAAATGAATAACTGATTCAAAGAAATGCTTTTTTTAGTTACGCTTTTATTCATTGTGATTTCAATCTCTCTAGGTCTTGCTCCCAGCTATGAGATAACTGCTTTCTATTTACCAAATCATGAATTGAACCATCGACTTCACCACTTACGGCAGTCCAACACCTATACCACTAGCATCCCAACACCTAGAACATTACACCTATCGAAACCTTCGCGAAATTATCCTTACAGTAGTTTTATCTTTTATTACTTCACTCACCATATATATATAATATATATATATGATAGTATATATACTACTATATATATATATATATATTACTATATATATATATATATATACTAATATATACTATATATTTCGCAATACCAATCGGCTAGTAACGCAATTTTACCTAAGGGAAATACTTTAAACAATTTCCTACCTTTCACTTGGATTGTACGGATCGAACCCTAGCCGCGTGACCATATGACTCAGTTGGTCTCCCGATAAAGCACCATCTATTATTCCTTGCAACGCAATATATATATCTATATATATTATATATATATATACTATATCATATCCTATATATATATATACTATATATATATAATTAATACTTATATATATTCATATTACTATATAATGAATATATTGTAAATACATCATTATACTATATATATATATCTATATATATATATATATATATCATATATCTATTATTATTATTATTAATTATACAAAACAACTTATTCCCCGCTTAAGCGGGGTAGTGGTACGTGCAGCTTCCCTATTCATATTTTCCTCATCTCGCCGCCGCACCACCTCCTCATTCCATTCTTATCTCTTGCCTACCTACCATCCTGCCAGCCTCATCCCTCTCTCTTCCCTAGCATCTTCCTTTATTCCATCAATCCACTTCTTTCGGTCTCCCCCTTCCTCTGTTCCTTCCTCTCCGCCTCCCAAACTCTCCTAACCACCCTCTGTTCCTCCATTCTCCTCCAGATGGTCCAAACCATCTTCAACATTCCTCTCGCGCTCTTCTCACCAACACCCATTCTATTTCCAATCACGATCTCTCTCTTATCACCCTATTCTAATCCTTTTCTTTTGCTACCCCACATACTCGCTCTCAACCTTTATCTCAAACACCTTCCAGCTTCTTCTTTCTCTCGACCTAGCATTTCAAGCCCCATGTTTCACACCATATAGTACCTGCGCTGGAACACATATTTTTTTCAAAAGCATACTTATCTTAAGTTTTGTGATAAATCCCCTTTCCATAATTCCCTGCAGACACTCAATGTCCTCATTCCTCTCCTATCTGTTGATCTATCTCTTCTTTCATCCCTCCTTCCTTACCCAAACCATCCCTAAATATCTAAAAACCTTTACTTCTTCTAATACTACCCCTCCTACTCTAATCTCTAACCCCATCCCTCATCTGTTTCCTCCTCCTAAAACACTAACACTTTACTCTTCCCTGGATTTATTTTAAGCCCCTTTTGTCCACACATTTTCCACTGACACCTCGTCAAACTCCTTCACCCAATACCTACAGCTCCTCTCTGAATTCTTCGCCACTAAGTCGCAAGTATCATCCGCAAATAGTTATGTTAATTCCATCATCACCTCTCATATCCATCATTCGCACCCTTCCCTCCCTCATCATTCTCCTGCAGACACTCTCGCATAAATAAATTGGAAAGCCAGCGGTGACATTACACATCCACTATCTTAACCCTCTCTTTACCCCAAACATCTCACTCTCTCCCCTCCTAAAACTCTCACACACATTCTGCTATTCTATAAAAGGCCCTAATACCTTTAACCTAATTTACCCCCTACTCCAAATTCCTCCAGCACCTTCCATAATTCCCCCCTCTTCAACTCTAATCATATGCTTTCTCCAGATCAAGAAAACACCCGTACACTTTTCCCTTTCCTTTCTATACCTTTCTCCACAAGCATCTTCATCGTGATACTTGATCCCACAGACCCCTTCAACCGTAAATCCCTCCTTGTTCTTCCCCGATCTTCCTCCGTTAAATCTCTTCACGCTCTCAATTAGTATTCCTTCTCCCATACACTTTTCCCTAGCTACACTCAAAAGACAAATGCTCTATACAAATTCCCAGCACTCCATCCTAATCCCTTTCCCTTTAAATAGGGGCAGGGGAAACAACAACATCCTCCATCCGGTGGAACTCTCCCTGCTCCAACATAAATTATATAACACTATGCACCATTCCTCCACCCTCTGCTCCAGCTGTAGCTTTCCAATACTCAATTACAACCATCTAGACTGTGGACTTTCCTGTTTTTCCTTTAGTTAACGCCCTAATAATTTCATCCATTTGTATTTCCAAATCCCCTTCTGCCCACTTCCCCCCCCCACGCCTCACCTCTTGTAAATCATCCTGGCCATCTCTCCACCCATTATCATTCATAATCCTCTAAAAATTCCCCTCTTTTTCCTCACCTATCTCCCCTCCTATCATTTCCCTTCCTCTCCCTTAAAACCCTCTCCCCTAACCTCATCTTCTTCCTTTTTTTTATTTACTTCTTATCCAGAATATTGCTCCCGTTTCAGAAATTTTTGTCACTTTTCTACACCATTCATTATTTGCATTTCTCTTCGCTCTCCAACCGCCTCTTTGCGCTGGCCACTCTAACCCTTCTAATATTCCTCCGCAGCTTTCCCCTTCTCCTATTCCCAACATTTCAACATAACTCTTTTTTCTTTTCACCAACTCTTTCACCTCCTCACTCACATTCACTTCCTTTTCCCTTCTACTTGCTCCGCACCTTTTTTTTACTCCACATATCTTTCTGGCTCTTCAACAAATTGTCTCTTTAAATTCATCCAACTCCTCTCCACTTCCCTAATTTCGTCCTCTCACGTCCTCACTTATCCTCCTACCTCATAAACTCCTCCTAACATTGCTCATCTTAATTTTTCCACTTTATGACCTTCTATTCTTCTCTTAATTTTCTCTTTCCCTAACCGTTACCTCTCCCCCTACCCTTAATCTAGCACAAGCCAAATAGTGATCGATAACCCCTACTGCCCTCTGATACATTAACATCTAGTAATCTGCCTCTATCCTTTCTATTTATACACACATAATCCAATATCGCCCTCCCCCCGTTATCACTCTTTCATGTATACTTATGATTTTCACTTTTCTTGAACCAAGTATTCCCATTATCATTCTTCTATCAACACACAATTCTAACAGACTTTCTCCATTATCAATTCTTCCCCTACCAAATGGACCTATATTCTCTTCATTCCTCGTGATAGTCGCACTCTGTTATTTAGCATATCTAAATTGCGCTCGATGATGTGACCGAAACAAATTTTAATTCAGAGCGTGTACTTCCCGCGAAACTTTCCCAACATTATTCAACTCACTCCAAAATCTTTCTCTCTCCTCCTCCCTCGCTCCATTTACTGGTGGCTATATCACTCACGTATATATATAATATATATTATATATATATATATATAGTATAGATATAACTTGATATTATATATTATATATATATAATATATAATATAGAGATTATATATATATTTACATATTTATATATATATAAATATATATATATATACTATATATATATATATACCACCCTAAACTACTATATATATATATATATATATATATATTATATATATATATATATATTATATATATATTATTATATATATATATATATATATATATAATATATATTATATATATATATAATCACAGTCTAATATATACAAAAGGTTGAAGCCGTACAAAATAAATCTCTTAGAATAATAACAGTCTGCTTTCCCTCCACACCCATTCATCACTCATTAACCGAAATAAAAAAAAAATCACTTAAGTACCCATCTTAGCATGATGGGCTACCAATATATATTAAATATTGCAACAATCCCCTGTACCGGGAAGGAAAAAGATCACACTAGCTTTGTACTATCACTACTTTGTACTATTACTAATAACACCCTACTCCAGGCAACTCCCCCCAAAATATCTACCACAGAATATTCTCTGAACCGGCAAACCAGAGTAATGCTTTCCGTTTACACTCTAGGTCCATCGACTATAAATTTTACCAACTCCTCAGGAATCTATTTTTACAATTCATAACGCTCCTTCTCCACACTGTTAAAGGTGTCCCTCCCTAACAAATGACAACACAAAATATCTCTTGTTGTGCTGCTTGGATCTGACGAGCATTATAAATGGTTTTGACTCAATCTTTCTGACGGATCTCTGCGCCCGGCCTACTGTGGTGGCACAGTATCTCGATATCACCCGTTTCTCGTAGGAGGGGAGCTGGGGATACCAAGTAAGTAATGTATATGTATATATATATATATATATATATATATATATATATATATATATATATATATATATATATATATATATATATATATAATATATATATATATATATATTGGGAGAATACTAATTATGCCGACAAACCCTGGGATCTGATTGAACATGCTGTGCTTGTCATATAATGTTTAATGAACATAGGTAGGGAAATGCGCCATTACGGAGATAACACAGATACCCACCCGTGTAGGTTTATGTGGTACGTTGGTATTGGAGGATGGACGAGCATATAGCAGGCATGTATACTTTCGATACCCGCATAGTAACAGCTGTAAATTGTAATGATACGTTAAGTAGAACTGTCGAATTCTTGGCAACTGCGGATACGAAGGTATTTTCCAAACCTGTAATTAAACAAGCAAGCCTACAGTGTAAGTATTACAAGATATCGGTATTGACTCAGTTATAATGGTGCGTTATCCATATCGTGAACAGATCTGCATGTTACTAACTTACGGGGGGCGAGCGGGAACGGTCGTGATGCATCAAGGTTGTATCGGGCCACATTTCTTAACAGACGACAACCATATTACAAGACCTTCGCTGCCATTCTTCGGAGGTGCATGAGAGCGGACTTCCTCGTATTGTTCGTATGCCAGACAGGGAGGACGCTCTTCTCCAGCACGTTGCATGCGATAGACGGGTCAGTTTCAGAAACCTTGCCCGTCTTCATGGTGTTTCTCATAAGACCGTATTGAACGTACTGATCGATGAGGGTATTATGTACCCCTTTGATTTACAGCGTTTGCAGTCTCTCGCCAGATGATTATGCACTGCTTACGGAATAATTGATTTTCTAGGAAAACCAATCCTTTGTAATATTAGATCCTAGTTAGCAAATTTAAAACTTTTAAAGATTAGTATTCTAATTTTTTTAAATTTTGAATTATAACGTTTCGTTAATATATTATTACATTTATTTTCTTTTGCCAATTTTCGAGTAGTCGAGAATGCTTGATTATATTTGCTTTGAATAGCTGGACTACGTTAGACGTAGGCATGGATATCGACGCGAATTCCCTATAACCTTGCCAAAGTCCATTTCTTACCTGATATTTTGGCAACATATGGGATGTCACCTCTCTGCCTCTCTACAGACTGTAGCAGTGGAAATGACAAAATGAAACAAAAGTCACACTGAAGCATAGTTCAATAAAGTAGCGTAAACACATATATTATGCTAACTCATATAATACCAAAAATATTCAATCTCGTTTTGTTATATAAGTTTCGGTTTAACTGAAATTTACTTGTCTATACTATCTGATCGAACGCTGAAACTGAGGTTACACATATGTACAAAAATACATTTAACTCATTGTAATAACTATTTCAAATTTGGTACAAAATTTAACCAGTATTAGCAAATCAATTATATATTAAATAATTCTATATTACGCCAATATTAATATTTTTAAATACAAAGTAATTTTAAATCAGAAAGAAATATTTGCAATTTGTAATATTTATAACTTGAAAGGTTTGGCTTTACAAAACTTAACACACAGCTGCAATTAAACGCATCAGCTGACTCCGTTACGCGAAACAGCTAAAAATTGAGTCAAAAGAAAACAAAAATTTACAACGACAATTTTTCAGAACTTAATTTTATTTGCAATATATTTTCTCACCTTTCTTACCATCCTCCTGTAGGCGTATGCACCTGGCAGCTGCCTTGTACAAAGCTTCTCCATCATCGTCGATCATCGTAAAAATTTTCCCCCTCCATCTCCTCCTTGGTCATCCACCTCCTCTCCACCGCTCTCTCAACACCATCCCTCCACCTCATCCAATATACTCTCCACTCTCAACACCGCCCTCACGTTAACATTCCTTCTCCTATTCAATCTTGTCACCCCCAATATCAATCTTACTACTTTCATTTCGCATGCCTGTACTTTACTTTTAGCTTTTGTATTTAGTGTCCAAACCTCGAGTCCATATGTTAATATGGGTTTCATAATGTTGGTATGTATTATTGTTTTGACTTTTCTAGGTATATTACGATCCTTGATCAAAGGGGACAACGACGCAAATATTCCATTAAACTTTCCAATTCTATGGTTCAACTCCTGGAACATATCATTTCTTATTCCATCCTATACTCCTAAATATTTAAACTGTTCCGCCTGCTTCAGTACTTCCCCCTCCAATTCTATATTCAACACCTCCTGCTCCCTACTCACCATCATAGCCTCCGTCTTCCCATTATTGATTTTCATTCCCTTCTCAAATACCACCTCGTCCCACACCACTATAAACCTCTGCAGAGCCTCCCTTGACTCCCAGATCAGCGCCAGATCATCCGCGTATCCAAAGATCTCTCCATCAATCCATTCCTATACCACCTTGCCACAATAGTCTATAAACGTTATGAACAAAATTTGGGAAAGCACACACTTTCCTGTTTTACACATGTTGTTATTCCAAACCAGCTAGTATCATCCATCTGTGTTTTCACCTTGCAACAGCTGTCCACATACGTGGTTTTTATAGCCCTTATTAGTTTAGTAGGCAGCCACATACTCTCTTTTCCCCAAGATCCTCCACAAGATATCCCTTGGTATGTGGTCGAACTCCTTTTCTAAATCGATAAAGACCAAATATGCTGTCCGGTTAAATTTATGTCTTCTCACACATCATCTTCAGAGCAAAAATCAAATCAATTGTCGATCTTCCCGGTCGAAAACCATGCTTTCATTCATCCAATTTATTTTCGACTATCCCCCTCAATCTTCTCTCCAACATTATCTTGTACACCTTTGCAATATTTGGCATCAGATCAATTTCCCTGTAATTTTACAGTCAGTTTTATCCCTTTTCTTGTATATAAGACATAATACCGATTTATTCCAATCCTCCGGTGTTTTTCCTTCATTCCAACATTTATTCTTTACTTCCGTCATCTACGAAACACTCACTTTACCAGCTCCTCTCAATATCTCCACCGGCAGCATATCCTCTCCTGCTGTATCACATTTTTCATCTTCCTCATAGCTTGTTCCGCCTCCTCAGGTACAATCTGCAACTCCCCACGCTCTTTCAATCCCACATGTCGTTCTTCTCCTTGTTCCTCTTCTTCTGTTATTCGGGACATTCAACAGCTGTTCGATATGTTCCTTCCACCTTCCGCTAATATCGAACGGGCTTGTCATAATTTTTCATTTTCATTTTTATTGCATAGGTTGGTAAAGCAGAGCCCTTTTCATAGTTTTTGTAATGCTGTAGATTAGCTTTCTCGTCCTCTAAAGGTCTTCTTCAGTTCTCGTCCAATCCTTTCCCATGTACTCTCATTTTTTCTTCTTTTTATCTGTTCAGCTTTTCTTCTCTCTTTCACATATTCCTCCCTCCCCTCCACTCTCGTTTTTATCCGCCTTCTAAAACATTTCATTTTTCTCTATCGTCGTCTGAACTTGTTCACTCCACCATGGAGTTTGTTTCTTTTTTCTTCTATGGGTTGTCTTCACTTTCACAAGATTCTCAGACAAATCCTACAGGGCGCCCCTCAATGCTCTCCAGCTCTCGTCCACCTCCTCATCCATCACCACATTCCTCCTTTTATCTTCCATTTCCCTCTTAAATTTTTCTCTATACTCCTGCTCACGTAACCTTTCCACCATGAGTCTTTTCCTAACCTAACATTTATATGATTTAACACCATCTATCCTCATCTTTCCCACAACCAAACGGTGATCCGAGTCTCTGGAGACCAACCGTATACTCTTCACGTCTTTAAACAGTCTTTTGCTATTTGTTAACATTAAGTCAATCATTCATTTCTCCTCGTATCTTCTACCCTCTCCATAACATCTGTACCACGTCCATTTGGGGCTATCTCTATGGTTGTAAAAGTGTTCATCACGCTCATATCATTCTGTGAAAATAAAAATCTATAACCCCCTCCCCGTTGGGTTCCTTCCTCCAATACCAAAAGATCCTATCACTCCTTCTCCCGGTCGGTCCTATACAACATATCCGTTTACGTCACCCAATATTACGATATTTTCTTGATGTGTCGTTCTCTCCATCACATATTGCACGATAGAAACTCTCTCTCTTTCCTCCAACGGTCTTCCTTGTTGGGGAGACATACACCTGAATAAAACTCAAATCCATCTGATCTGTTTTGAACGAGAGAGCAATGATCCTTTCATTTATCTTGTTTCATTTACATTTATATTGTTAATATTAAAAATATAATAATATTAAGAACTTCTACCGTTATTATTACCATTCCTATTATTATTATTATTATTATTATTATTATTATTATTATTATTATTATTATTATTATTATTATTATTATTATTATTATTATTATTATTATTATTATTATTATTATTATCATTAAGAAAAAATGTAATCGTGATTTTGACTAAATATAATCGATAACAAACTAATATCGATTAACAATGATTTGCTATAGTAAACTTAATACTGTGATTAATCAATTAATACAATATTATTGTTAAATAAAGATTTTTGAACCTTTTTAAACTTTCAGTACACTTTCAAATTAATTAATGTTTTGTTTAAAACCAAAAGACAATAGCTGTAATAAAATTGAATATTGGTTATCAGGCAAAGGTTTATAGTAAAAAGCTTTGTAATAGTGTTTCGATAGTTTTAATATAATAAATATAGACAGACAGGAGGTATAAAAGTGAAGCAAAAAAATCTAAAATCGTATTTGCAAGCTTGATTTCTATCAGGAGCTCCTATGACGGGCTATCGAGAGAGAGTTTAAAACATCAATTACAAATCTTGTAGAGAAATTCTTCTTTACTCGCAGACTTCAAAGTTCTCAGGACAAAATCGAAAACTAGGAAGTCCGTGGGAATCAAAGGAAAACAAGTTATGAATCCTAATCAAGGAACTGCAAATCTCACAAGTGCTTCGTATTCGTACTTGCTGGCGCATTGTAAAAAAAATATCGATTAGTTACAATACCAAAAAGCTCTAAAGCAGTTAAGAAATTAGTTGAACAGAAATTAATCTAATTTATGGAGAGAGAATGAGATCATTTTCTTTAACCTGTTTTAGTTAAAAGGTGACAAAGTGAATAGCTGAAATGAAAAAAAGCCAAGTTCTAACTCTGAAAAAGAAAAGGAACAAACAAATAAATTCCTATTCCAAAGCCGGAGGTCCCAAATCTGGAATAAAATACACACCTATTTTAGAATTGAAGAAAAAATAATTCATCACTCACCGAATAAAAGATGCACATTTCAGTTTCTTTCCAAGTAAAAAAAAATATGAAATATAAATTACAATATTAAGAGTAAGCCATTGGGCAAACACTAATCCTATCGGGAGGCTTTCATTTTAGGAACAAATGCAGTCAAATTAGTTTTCTACTTTAAATTGCCTTTAATAATCTGGTAGAAATTCTCGAAGTTCTCAGTAGAAGCAAACGCGTCAAGAATCAAAGTGCGAGGAAGCTAAAAATGGACAACGCTTTCAGGCGATACTTATGATACGGAATAAGGCTCGAAGGCCGAGTTATCCGTTTGTATAGCTTCGATGACGTAAGCAAAAGCTGGTGGCAGAGCAGATAAAAACACTATTTGTAATATAATTACTTAATTATAGATAAATTATTGATGGAGTCTTTAAAGGTTGTGGGTAAGATTGCTCAAAGGGGACATCATGTAACTAGAGAACGGCAACACCTACAGTAAAACAAATTATATATTTGAATTCAGCGGAAAAAACACTATTTGTAATATAATTACTTATTTATAGATAAATTATTAATGGAGTCTTTAAAGGTTGTGGGTAAGATTGCTTAAAGGGGATATCATGTACCTAGAGAACGGGAACACCTACAGTAAAACAAATTATATATTTGGATTCAGCGGAAAATTTTAGAAAGTTTTTTTTGGGTCCATTTAGGGGGCTCGGCCCGATGGGGACAGAGCTGTTGTCCACCTAGAGGCCGAGAGACCCGACAATTGATATCTATGCTGTCTACTCTAGGGTGTTCGTTAGTTTTAAATCATAAAACGATACTTTATATATATATATATATATATATATATATATATATATATATATATATATATATATATATATATATATATATATATATATATATATATATTATATTTTTATATATATATATATATATATATATAACATTTTCATTTTTTCTCACTTTGTAATAATAACCCTACGTATTGTTTAAAAAAAAAACAAAAAAAAACAAGTAATTCTTGTTTATTACGTATTAAATGTATTAACTCATTTAATAACATCTTTCACTTTAAAAAACGAGATTAATACTAATTAGTAGAAAATCTTAGTCTGGCAGCGACTACATATTTATTTCCCTGGCAACAAAATCTTACCTCAATTAGTAAAATATTATGGAAATGATATTTTACTTCAAATAAAACTAATTTCTTATTTACTACATTTCACATTTTATTATTAAAAACCTATTTCTAAAATTTATTGCAGATTATAGATATGTCATTTGTTTTAGTGTAGCTGTTGCCGTTTTCTTGTTACGTGATGCCTGCTTTAGACAAGCTGACTAAGGTTGTGTAAATTAATTGTTAATTTTTAACAACATCATAAATACACAGAAGTCTCGATGATTTAATAAATCAGTTAAGCAATTTAATGGTCCTCTCTGATAACTAAGCAAATGTTAGAAACTTGATATTTTTTACCTCCATATGAAAATATAAGAATAAATTTCCAAGTTACTAGTATGATAATTAGATAGTTTATTTGTATTAACAGAATCAGAAAAAAAAATCTGAATATACTCTGTAAAAACCATATCTGTAATCGATAAAGTTTTATTTTTTAGGTTTTTCACAAGTGGGTGATATTTGACCTCACATTACAGGTCAAAGGGTTCGATTCAGAATATACCAATCTAGAAAGAAAGATTGGAGTTACAACAATTTTTTCGAAAATAACGAAATAAAAATCTAACAAAACAAAATAGTCAAAATTTCAACAGATTTTCAAAATTTCAAAAGCCAACAGATTGAAAATTAGATATTCTGGAATAATGAAACTAGTACAGAATCGAGATTTTGTAATGAGCAGACATAGATTCAAATTTTCCGGATATGTAAATCAATCTACAGAAGTGATAAAAAGGCGAGGGCTGCGTAGTCGGAGTCGGAAAGTCCGGAGTGGGAGTCCGTTGCAATTTTCCAGGAGTCGAGTCGGAGTCGAGAAAATTCTGTGCAATGGAGGGAGCCGTAGTCGGAGTCGGAGTCGGAGTCGAAAATTTCTAGTGTAAGGGGAGTCGGAGTCCGGAAAGTCGGCACGTTCGAAAATATATAGAACTTTTATTATTATTATTATTTTATTATTATTTATTATTATTATTATTATTATTATTATTATTATTATTATTAATTATTATGTATTATTTATTATTACGTTATTTCATTATTATTATATATGATCATTATGATTTTTATTTATATTATTTAAATTTTTATTTTTATTATTATTATTGATTATGTATTATTATATTATTGATTATTATTATTATTATTATTATTATATTCATTTTATTATTATTATTATATTATTATTAATATTACTTATTTATGATTATGATTGATTATTATTATTATTCATTTTATTATTCATTATTATTTATTATTTTATTATTAAATTATTATTATTATTATTATTGTTATTGTGGTATTATTAGACAAGAGTATAATATTATCAAAATGGAGCTTCACGCACATTGTATATAGGAGTCTATATATTAGTATATAAGGTGATTGTAAATGAATTATGTTTGCCATTCTTAATAAATATATTGCTCAAGTGTTGTCTTTGAGCCTACAAGCTATCCGGGCAAGAAAAGCAAGAGAAGCTGCAGTATGAAAAGGAATGGACTGGGGATTGCTGCCTTCGTCAAGACTTTCGACGGAGAAGGAGACAGCGATTCGTGGCTGCTGAAAGTGGAAGTTGTGGAGGGTTCTCTGGGAATGGAAGAGAAACTGAGAAGAGTGTTTGAAGAGAACCAGCTCTTGGCTTTCGGCAAGTCACGCGAGAGAGAGTGATGCATCCCCAATGCTTCGATGGAAGAGTTCTTGAGTAGAGAAACAAGGATGTCTTTGGATGCGGTGGTGAGCGGGAGATCGTCTTTGTTTCGCGGCAGTCTGAGGAGGAATGGTGGCGCCAGGAGGAGTTGCAGCGCGGTTGGAGGGACGCAGCGGTGCTACAATGCTCAAGCGGATTGCAAGGAAATGGAATATAACATACAACAATAAGCAATGCCGCATATCAATAATTATGAAGGAAGGTTAAACATAGAGTCGAGTTAGTGATCGAGAATCGAAGATTGATCGTATCAGGGGCGTGTTCGGATTATATAGAACAGAAGTATAATATCAAAATGAGCTTCACGCACGATTGTTATAGGAGTCTAGTATTTTAGTAATTATAACGGTGATTTATAAATGTTTTGATGTTGCCATCTTATAAAATATATTGCAAATGCGAAGTCGTCTTTGAGCCTACAATTATATTATTTTTATTATAATTATTAGTTATTATTATTATTATTATTGATGTAGTTTTATTTATTATTATTATTATTATATATTATTATTATTATTGATCTGATTATTATTCATTATTATTATTATTCATTATTAGTTATTATATTATTATTATTATATATATTATTATTATTATTATTATTATTATTTTATTTTTATTTTTTATTATATTTATATTTTAATATTTTTATTATTATTATATAATTATTATTATTATTTATTATTATTGTATTATTATATATTATTATTATTATTTTATTATTATTGATTATATATTATATTATTATTATTATTATATTATTATTTATTATTATGTTTATTAATTATTATTTTATTATTATTATTATTATTATATTATTCATTATTTATATTATTGATTATATATTATATATTACTTATTATCTATTGAACTAAAAGTATTAAACTGTTAATTTAAAATGGCTGTTTTATAATAGAAATAAAAATAATTTGCCTTATATCGTTAATACTATTGTTTCGAAAATGAAATATATTGTTGTTTCATTGTATTTGCGCTGCGTGATCTTTGTCTTTACTATAGATGTAGCGGATGGTGAGTTTTTGCTTAATCGCCGGATCGAATATAGTAAAAATCACTATCCGCGGATTGAGGATGAAGATTTTAGAGTCTTAGCCACAGACTTTATATATATATATATATAATATTAATATATATATATATATATATGATATAATATATATATATATATTATATATATATATTATATATATGATGATATATATAGTTATAATATATATATATATATATATATATATATATATATATATATATATAATATATATATAGATTATATATATATATATATATACTATATATATATATATATATACAAGAAGGTGGAGTTTCGTAGTGTCAGGACAAGGGAAGATTTTCTTCGCATGGTTAGAGGGCGACAGAGCGCTAGCAAACATGGTCCTTTCCTTTGCTTGTATTACTCCTTGGACCAGTGTTAGGATCTTATGCGCCATAGAAGCAACGATCCTCTGGAGCACCTCTGCCATGGCTTGTGAACGAGTTTTGAAAGCGCTATGGAAGACACGATGCTAGTTCTTTACTGAAAGGGCGAAACGCCTACCTGAGAGTATTAACCTGAGGCACTGGCGATCCGGAAACAATTTGCGGAAAGAAATGTTTTCGAAAATGCTCTAGGGTTAAGAGTTTCGGACCAAAAGAAGATGTTGGGACCAACTGACAGGGAGAAAGCCCTTCCTGGGAGTTGTTATATATTATATATATACTATATATAGATATATAATTATAATATATTATAATATATAGTATATATATATATATATATATATATATATATATATATATATATATATATTAATATATATTATATTAAATATATATATATATATATTGATTTATTATATATATAAATTTATATACTATATATATATATATATATATATATATAGATTATATTTATATATATATATATATATATATATATATATATATATATATATATATAATATATATATAGTATATATATATATATATATATATATATATTTATATATATATAATTATATATATAATATACCTGTGTTACCAGATTGCGAGATATGGGACCAATTTCTTTCCCCAGCCTAAACCCATTTGAACAAAAAAGTTATATGTATAGAATAATAGTTGAAATTAATAATTCTCAAATTCTGCTTTAAAGAGAGAGTTTGCTTCTCTTTTCTTCGTAAATGAGTCTGCATCGCTGAAAAGATCGCTTGCCAGCTACAACTTAATTGAAGGGTAACGCTTAAGTTTCCGCGAGTCTGCAAGATTGTGAAAAACTTCGTACAATTATCACGCATCAACAATGAGATCCTTTATCGATTTCAAAGTGTTTCGCTTTTGATAATCATCGCAATCAATGACAGAGTGGCCTTGAGACTTCTTTGGGAACAAGACCTCTTTCATGCTGCTAGAAGCCAACAAGAACGTTCATGTTCTGCGACAATGGTATTCGCTAACAGATAATATTTGTGTTTCTCTTTGAATCTTTTTCCTTTTTTATTGGTGAGGAAATTTCTGGATTTCAGCAGCATTTCATTCACATAGGCCATACTAAAATTAAATTAGTTAACCAGGTTGTGAAACAGTGATTCAAGAAATTGGTTTGTATCTAGGATCCAGAAAGGTTACTATTGCAGATGCGTAATCGCTTTGCAGATTTTGAAAATATTATCTATCTCCAGCACTAGTGTTTCTGTCACCTTTGACAATGTCCCATTACTTTTTAATAGCAAGCATTTAGCAACAGCTGTTCATCGTATGCAATCTAGAGGAACTCGTCTGGCAAAATCAAAATTTTCGCTGCAGATAATAGTTTAGTACCTCTTCAAATGGTGTAATTAAGAAGAGTAACTTTACAATTTACCTAAAATCGTTATGTATCATCACCTGGTTCAAGCCTTTCACCTTTGTGTTTTGCTCGAAGCATAAGGGGAGACAGCTTCATTTATTTTTCCCATCCTCTCAAGCATGTACGAACTACTATTCCAACGAGTCTCGAACATTTGCGGTTTACAGAAAGTTGCAGGGACAATTTAGTCTAATAACCTTCATAAATGGAATTACTATCGCGTATCTGCAAAAAAAATTCTATGCGGATGCGGGGCTAGAGAAAAAATTATGGGGATCCGGATATCTGCTACACCTTAGTCTTACGGTATTTTACCATATAGCATTTGGAGATTAGATTCATTCCTGGAAAAGTGGATATTTTTTTATTCTCAAAAGCAAGCAAAAAAAAATAGTTGAAACAAAAAAATGTTTATTGTAACTTTGTAAGCACTAGCTGAGGTCAGAGTCGAAATTGAATTTGATGCTGGAGTCGGAGTCGGAGTCGGAGTCGGAGTCCGAAAATTTTTGAACCGAGTCGGGAGCGAGTCGGAGTCGTAAAATTTTGAAAGTCAGAGTCGGAGTTGGAGTCGAAATTTTTTGAAGTTTTAAAGAGTCGGAAGTCGGAGTCGTGGAGTCGAAAAATTTATTTTACGACTCCGCAGCCCTGATAAAAAGAGATTTCGAAATTTTGTGAACATTTATTAGGATTATATATATATAATATATATAAATACTATTTATAAAATATAATATATAATATATATATATATATATATATATATATATATATATATGATATATTATTATATATATCATGATATATATATATATATATACTGCCAATTAAAACCGCAGTCAATTTCGATTATAGAATAAAATAACTCCTTGAGTGATTCTTCATTACCAGGATTAGATCCCCGGGCCTCGCGAACGGCTGAATGCCAAGCGATGTTACCACCGACCAACGAAAAGCTAAAAAGATCGCGCGATCTTAAAACCTAGGAACAGAGTGCTCTATTCATAGGAATAGGACCGCTATGTCAGGACAGATACCTCAGCCACGCATCTCGCTTTTGCACATCGGGTCAAAGGCAGCACAGGACCCATGTAAGGACGAGCCAGCTCTAGATTATAAATTTGTTAGATTAAATCACTGCAAATTGAACTGCGGTTTAATTGCAGTATTTACATCTATACAAATTATACTCCCGATCTTAGGTGGTCTCCTTACATGGGGTTTGTGTTGCCTTTGACCGAGTGCAAGAGGAGATTCGTGGCTTGGAGGTATCTGTCCCTACATAGGGGTCCTTATTCATATTGAATAGAGCACTCTTCATAGGTTTAAGTCGGCGTTCTTTTTAGCTTGTCGTGGTCGAGTTGTAACACGCTTGGCATACCGTTCGCGGGGGCCCGGGATCTAATCCTGGTAATGAAGAACTTCACTTCAAGGAGGTTTATTTCTATCTATCTATATAGTATTATATATTATTATATATATATATATATATATATATAATCTATATATATATTAATATATATATATATATATAATAATATACTATATATATATATTAGAGATGGACAATATTCGCATTAGTCATATGCGAATATTCGCAATGATTTCAAATATTCGCTTCACATTCACATTCGCAGTCGCTTTTGCATTCACATTCGCATTTTCAATTGCGAATGTTGGCGAATAATTTTAAAAAACTTCAGTGAGCATTCTTGATATTAATATATATATATATATATATTATATATATAAATAGTATATTATATATATAATATATATATATATATATATATATAATATATATATAATATATATATAATATGTTATAATATATATATATATATATATATATATAAATTATAAAAAACTATATATATTATATATACTATATAATATATATATATATATATATATATATATTGCAATTCATAAATGGAAAATTAGTATCTGGCATATTTTTCTTATTCAAATCATTTTCAGAAACTAGTGCGGAGCCGGGTGATGAAATAGAAATCTTGAGAAGAATGCTTTGTGCTTTAGAGTTCACTAGAGCATCTTGTTGAGACTAAAAAGAATATGCTGCTTCATTTTAAATTGTATCTGTGTTAAATTGTATCAGAGTTTGAGTCCTGAATAATGCAAAAGAAAAATTTCATGCATCGTAAACGGAATCAGCAAGTTTTGGACCATTACCAACTCCGATTCTTTAAAATATTATACTTTTAAAGCTAAAGTAAATTTTCGTTTTTACTGGGCAATTACGACTGTATTGATGCACCCAAGAGAAACGAATGAAATAGAAATGTTCAAAATTTCAAGCGTATATTCCCAACTGTCATTTATTTACATTTTGCACAATCGAATAATGATTATTATCTTTATTCGAGTTACTTATAGGGGAATATTTAGAAAATATATCTCAAGTTCGATTGCTTAATGCTTTTGGTGGAGTTATATATATATATATATAGTATATATATATCTATAAAAAGTATATACTATATAGTATATATATATATATATGATATAATAGTATATATATATTATAATATAATATATATTATTATACTATATATATATATATATATATATAATATATATATATATAAAAAGTTTGGAAGAAAGACAAACTTTGACATAACACCACAATTGACATGAAGAGAAGAGGTCGTTCCATCAACAAGAGCCTAAATGGAGTGATCTGAAAAAAAGAGGAAATGAGGAAGCAAGGAGATGAAGAAAATCCAAAGGAAGGGATCTTAGAGCGTAGAGACGCGTGCCATACCCGGTTAAAAGACCTCGATATGTCAAGTGCCAGCACACAAGCCTCCACATGGTCCCTAAGGGCAGTAGGCCATAGATCATTGAGGTAGGAAAGTATGTCACCAGTTGATCTCGAGTGTCAAAGTCATGCTGATAATCTGAAAGAAAGAAAGAAATGAGATTCCAGATGATCTAGGAGAGAGAGTAAAGAAGAGTTTCAAAGATTTTTGACATAATGCAAAGTTAGAGTTATTGGGCGATAGTTATAACGATCAGTGCGGCTACCAATTTTCGGGATCGGCAGAACATATGCTCGCTTACAGCACTAAGTTAAAAAGAAAAAGTGTTAGTTATTTAGGCATAGAGAGTAGAGTTAAACGAGGATAGGATCCAGCTCAGAAGCATACTCCCTCAAAACACGGAGAGGAATGCCATCCGGGCCACTAGCATTCCTGATCTTCATGGAACTCAGGATCCCATGCACCCAATGAAGATTAATGACAGGTAGATACATGGGACACATGAGAGGAGAAGTAGTAGTATGAGGGCTGCATTAGAGTAAGTAGCAGGGTGGAATTAGATGAAAAAAGAGGCCAAAGAGGTTACCTTTTCAGAAGGAGTGCAAGCAAAAGAACCGTCGGAGCGAATGAGAGGGGGAAAGGCAGATTTTCAAAAGTTATTGGAGATGGTGAGGCAAGAAATTTTTATCAATAGGAGAACCAAGAAAGTCAATGCACTTCCTTTTAGTGAAAGTGCGCTTAGCCTGTCGGAAAAATATCCCTACAACGATTCCGGACAGAATGAAAATTAGTTAATGATAAGAGAACAAGAGTTTTTCGACTCCCGATATGCATTTTCACCCTCCTGAATGGCACGAGAACAAGTTTTATCGAACTATGAATTTTGGAGAGAGATAATGATTTCGTGAAGGTGAAATGAACCTGTTCATGCCTATGGTGATCACGGCCTTTATCAGCAGACACCGAAGCGTCCTTCGAACCAAAACAAGATTTATTCCAATGATAGTTAGTGGATAAGAAATGCAATGCCCTCCATTTAGCCCGATTAAGGTGCCAGAAAGTTCGTTTATGTCAGCGTGGAGCTGTTGTAGATAATGTGTTATCATACTCAAGACCTACAAGATTGTGGTCAGAGTTGCAGATAGGAGAGAAAATGGTGTGATTATAACGTAAATGAGTAATGTTGAAACATAAGTCAAGCGTGTTTAAGAATTGGTTAGGGTAATCCGGAATATGTGTAGGTTCTTAAATCAACTGTTCCAGATCGTTTAAGAATATTGAATGATTTAACCTCCTTCCAATCTATATCAATATGAGAGGAACAGAGCCACTCATTGTAGCGTACGTTGAAATC
>JABUQX010049927.1:30000-32500 GCA_015478945.1 Trachelipus rathkii
AAAATGTAAAAAAATTTATGATTTAAAACTAATGAACACCCTAGAGTAGACCGCAAAGATATCAGGATCGGGGTCTCTCGGCCTCCTAGTGGACGACGGGGAACTTCGTCCCCTCTTTCCCATCTGTCTCGAGCCCCCTAATGGAAATATATGTTTCCTTGAACTTCAATTTTTGGGGGGCTCTAGGGTGTTCGTTAGTTTTAAATCATAAAACGACTTTACATATAATAAGCTTTATACGCTGATTCCAAATATGTATTTGTTTTTCTGTAGGTGTCGCACTTTTCGAGATTTTTCTTTTTTTTTTTTTTACATTCTGGTAATAAGCTTTATACGCTGATTCCAAATATGTAATTGGGTTTTCTGTGTCATACTTTTCGAGATAATTTTACTGATCACGTTCTGTAATTATGCCTATATATATTATATATATATATATATATATATATATATATATATATATATATTTATATAATATATAATATATTTATATATATATATATAATATATATATATAATAACTATATATATAAATAATTATTATATATAATATATATATGATACGTATCTGTATTTATAGCCGTATTATATATAATATATATATAGTATATTACCTCACGCATATAATTGTTATAGTCTATTTGTGGTTCCTCTTGGTTTTATTAACAATTGTTTGTCAGAAATATAATGGAAGTAAGTTCCTCCACTTCCAACAGTAAATAAATCAGCAATAAATTTTCTTAGTTCCAATTTGAGAATGACTTAGCCGCGTAATCTTTTCTTATTGGAAAGTGTAACTTTCCACAATGGGAAATAATATTACATTTCCATATCCGTGTGAATTCTTGTTTTTCTACTTTCGACTGCAATTTTCCATTCTTATGAGGGCAATTGTTTAAGGTAATTTAGTGTTCTTAAGGAATACTCAAATAAATATTTTTTGGAAATTAAAGTGGAATTTTATTATTCTGTTGTATCATTTCTACTGAATATACAGAATGTTGTGAATTGAATCCATTCAAGATTAATTTGCGCTATGGTGTCATTCCATTGGTTTTCGAACATAGATTACACTGTTGAAAAAAAAATAATTTTCCATCAGAATATATATGGGCTATATTAAACACCTAATAGTAAAAAGTTTGATGACATTCATAGGCTATAAGATATAATATTAAAAAACAATTCCGCAAGTTATTTTATAAATTTTTATTTAAATCTTACTCCACCAACCTTAAAAACTTAGTAATTTTAATACCTTCATTAGATTTTACTCCGTTATTAATTATATATATCATACATATATCCATTAATCAACTTAAGCTCTTACTATAATGTAAATAATTAATATTCAGGGATATACAGTATGTTCCATATACTAATTTATACCGAATTGAAAAAAAAGGTACAATCTTTTATAAACACCTATGGATAGTTGTTGTTATGCTTACTGTGTCGATTAGTAGGTTATAAAATAAATCACTCTGGCTCATGAGCTTTGAAGGGATGCTAGGGATATATACACATGCGCCTAAAGCTCTTTTGTTTATTTCTCTAGTGTATTAAGAAATATTAAAAGTGTTTTATTATATAATTAGTGTATCAATATATACGCCGAGGGCGTGAAATGTATATCATTTGTGCAACTATGTGGTGTAAACTTTAAGGCTATAAATTTCTTTTGCTGGTTTTTTTAAAATTATGAGTTATGTGTAGTATCGAAAGAGATGATAATCTGTCATCAGCTCATCAAGAACTTTTTTCTTTGACATAGAAACCTAAATAATCTGATTACACACTTTATATATCGTAGAGATCCTTATTGCTATTATTTTGTGTTGTTATTTTTTTATTATCAATTATTATATATATTTATTTTTTATGTAGGTTTTTGCTTTGCTTTGTTTGATTTACTCTTGTTTTGAACTTCTGATTTTAATAACAATGCAAACTGTCCTGTGGTATGTTTTTTCCAATGTGGTTCACAAAACCAAACACACACCCAACCACACAACATATATTATAATGATATATATATAAATATGATATATATATATATATATATATATATATTATAATTATAAATATATATAATATATATATATATATATATATATATATATATATATATATATATATATATATATATATATATATATATATATATATAAATATATATATAAAAATAAATAAAAAAAAAAAAAAATATAGACTTTTGAGAAAAGTTTATTTAAAATAAAACTTTACTATCTTTATATAGAACCTAAAATAATGTATTGAAAAAAATAATAATAATATATATTATATATAATTACTTTTCTATATATATACCAATATTTTTTAAATTATAAGAAAATTTAACAAGCTAAAAAAAAAAAAAAAAAAAAAAATAAAAAAAATAAAAAAAAAACATCCTTCCTCGGAAGTCTCAGCAGGAACACTGAAACCAAATGTGAAATGAAGACAAATTCCTAAATTTATTTTGTACTTTATTTGGTTG
>JABUQX010049927.1:40000-44042 GCA_015478945.1 Trachelipus rathkii
ATATATATATAATATATTATATTAAATATATATAATATTTTTTTTATATTATATAATTATATTATATATTATTATTACTATATCTTACCTATTTGGTCGCGACTAATATAATATATGTATATATATAATTATTATATATAATATATATATATTTAATAACTATACTATGTTACCCAGGGTAAAGTATATATATAGGGCTTTCGGGGGACTACCCTGGTCAGTAATTGGTATAGATATCTAATAAACCATTATACTTCTATTATGGTATGCACACTAGTAATAATAATACATCTATTTTAAACACCTATGATTTATATATATATATATATATCATATTAAGATGAGCTCAGTCCTTTTTTAAAGATAAACCTTATTTATCTTTTATTCGCTATAAATTGTGATTTAATCTCA
Source organism: Trachelipus rathkii (assembly GCA_015478945.1). Lineage (NCBI taxonomy): Eukaryota > Metazoa > Arthropoda > Malacostraca > Isopoda > Trachelipodidae > Trachelipus > Trachelipus rathkii. The sequence continues at coordinate 40,412 of JABUQX010049927.1, forward strand.
CTATAGAATTGGATATAGTTACTCACCATAGGTTTATTACTATTAGCTGATTAATTAATATCATTACTCCAGTGTAGAGTATATATAGTTTTTTTCGGAGCTATATCATATACTTATCAAGTAGTGAACTAGCAATTCTATCTTTTTACATTTAGGAGCTCACTTACAAAAATCATCGTATTCAAACTATATTACCATTAGCATGAGTAAGAGTCTTACTCAAGTAAGGATTCTTATGACTTCTAGGCGCATAAGATCCTAAACATGGTATATATACCAAGAGTATAATTAACAATGCAATATATAGTGAGAGGAATCACTTATAGTTAATTAATTCGCACTGTAATTGTTTGTATGAGGGGATCTTCCACACTTTATGTGCCACTAGATTAATCACGAAGCCCACCCTATAAGTGCCACATTTCATAATTAATATATAATCCAAATTATATATATATATATATATATATATATATATATAGTAAACGATAGGTATAAATCTTTCACTATTTGTCCTGTATCCCAGCTACGAACTTATACCAACCTTTACTTGTAATAATAATATATTATTTATATATATATATATATAATATTATATAATATATATTATTGAATGAGGGTTATTAATTAAGGTCTCGTAGTTGAAAACCATCACATTCTCACATATAGCTGAGACTAGATGAACTTATGTTTGAAGTGTAGAGTGAGCGATAAATATAGTAGCGGAATGAATATTAATGGCGTTTCGTCTCACCTATGGGGGTCTGTACTTTAGGACTCCTCGTGAGGGTGGGTCGCGTCACCCTTCCACCAGACGACAACATATAGAACTAATTATTAGCACCCTCAGTGACAATGCTAGCTGAGCAATCTAATCCCGTCTCTTAGCTGACAATACATACTATGATGTAAGGACGTTGGATCCTAGATGTCCGATAGAGAAGTCCATAAGGTTGTGCACTAAAACATTAAAGTCCTAACTGAAGAATAGGCTTCGACCACTCCTGTACTCTTAATAACTGCAGTTGTGTAACTGTCAACCTTGCAGTGGAGAAGTCACAGTATCAGGCGTTACTAAGGTATGACCAATACAGAGCAGCGCCCACAGTAGTAAAACTTTGAATTGATGTAATGCGGCGTAATGAACGTATTGTTGGTTAAACTATAACTCTACAACGAAATGTTCTTACCACTTAGGTCGTTAACAAACTTTTGATGATGAAGCTGTGGCATGCTGTGTGGTGTTCGATTGTGAACCACTATCTAAAAGAAGGCTAATAATTAGTCCACTATCTAGAGTTAGGTATATCTACACTAATATATAGGATAGGGTATAATTAGGAACGGTTTTGGTGCTTAAGCGCTCCCTAAAGTATCCACTCCAATCCTCTACATCACGGATGCATAAGTGATTTTTACTAATTCGTTAGCTCTTGAATGACTAGAATGACTGCGGTCATAAGAACGTGAGTAAAGTCACCAGTTCGTTGACGCAGATGGACAAATAGATGGCGGGCAGGCTCTCGTGCGCGGGCCGGTTCTGCTTTGGACTCGGCTCGATAGGATCCACAAGTCCGACCAATTCCAAACACAAGATATATACCGCCGCTTTCGGAAACACCAATTAGTAATTATAATACTAGAATTAATATATTAAGAGCCATAAATATAATTAAATATTTTTTATTTCTATATATATAATAAATCATTAAGCCATTTTATATATATTATAATAACAGTTTTATAATAACTATATTATTACCTTTTCTATAATAATAATTAAAAATTATAAATAATTATAATAAAATTATATTAAATATAATATAAATTATATATAAATTAAATTATAAATATAGATAGATAATAAATATAAAGTGAAATCAGTTCAGTACTTAGACTCACTTCAGAGAATACGATAGCTATTGCCACTCGTTAATTTATATACAGCGATTAAGCATGAATCAGCAGTATAACACTGGATTATCATATATATATTAGATAAAAGAATGTATAATTGATTATGTCATAAGTATCATTTAATTATTTTTTATATATTTAATTTATTAATATATTATATTATAAATTTATCAAATTATATTATATTATATATATTAATTAATTATTATAATAATATTATTAATTATTAATTTAATTATTATTAATTATATATAATTTTAATTATAATTATAAATATATTAATATTATTATATATATTAATTATATTCATTATCATCATCATCATACTATCAATCAATAATTCATCATCATCATATCATATAATTCATCAATCATCTCATACATAATACAATCATATCAATCATTTACATCATCTATCATCATCATATCATAATACATACTTATCTAATCATCAAATCATTACATACATCTATACATCATACATCATCATCATACAATAACATCAATTACATTACAATTTAACACACATCATACTCACACTCATAATCAAATGACAATATTCAATCAATCAATCATCATTACATCATCATCATCATACATATCATCAATCTAATCATATCAAATTACAATTAACAATCATGACTCAATATGCGATATTAACATCTCCTGGTGCTTTTTATCACCCTAAAAGTTGAAGATCGTCCATTTTATTTGCAATTATAATATATTAAATTATTGAATATATTAATTATTAATACAAATAATAATATTAATTAAATTTAATTATAATATTAATTAATTATATAATATATATTATAATTATTAATAATATTAATAAATTTAATAATCATAATATTTAATAATAATTATTATAATATATAATTAAATATATAATAATAATTTAATTAAATACGTCGAAAAAAATTTGTATAGATCACGCCAAGATTGAGACTAACTAATATAATATATGAGGATGCCTTGTGCATCAGTTGCTTCACGACTCCGAGCTCCGACTTCTTCCGACATACGCGAGACTCTGTGACCTTCCGGGTTCGGCTGTTTGAGTGAGCACAACTATCGAGTTAGTGATTGTATCTGACACGATGGTGTTATTATTATTATATTATTATATATTATTATTAATTTTATATAATTTATTATTATATTATTTTTAATTTAATGTAAATTAGTTAGTCATATAACACTTATATTAATTATTAATTACATTTATTATTATTAATTCATTATTATTATCATTTTGAAATGATTTTTTAGGCTCCGGCTGCCCGGCTCAGCCTGATGCGCTCTCTGAATATATTAATCTACATGTGAGTCTAAAAATATAGACTGAGCTATTCGTCACTTCGAGGGTAATTTGAGAGGGGGGATTCAAATGAATGGTGTGTGAGTGTACCGACACGCTATCGTAATCCCCCCACCCCCGATGTTACGTCGCCCCTGGGGTCCCACGAAGGGGGAACCCCACCCCCTTAAAAAATCGAAGTGTTCGTAATTGTTTGAAATTTGGTGAGATGATTCAGAGTTGAGTTTCTAGAAATAGTTAGTATTGGATTCTGAGAAGTTGGCTCCGACACCGTTTGCTTGGAGGCCCGGTGTTTTTTACTACCCTAAAACGTAAATCAGTGAAGCCAGTTAAAAATCAAAACCACCGCCTCCCTTCCCCTACCGTCCCAACCCTGATCTATTGAGGTTT
>JABUQX010049928.1:0-2500 GCA_015478945.1 Trachelipus rathkii
GTTTGTTTTTTATAATCTATATCTTAGAAATAGCTTCTTTTCTTAACATCTTAGAAGTTTGTTCTATAGTTTCTTTGTAAGATATATATTACATTAATTGTTAGTTCTCGTTTCGCAATTTGCTATTTGTTTTCTGTGTAAAGGGTTTCAAATCAAAATTTAGTAACAGTACAACTTGCTAATTTTTAGTCTACTTCGTAAAATTCGCAGAAGCCTTGTTCCTAAAACGTTTATTTGAGGTTAAAATCTAACAACATTCATAATTGTCTGTCTCCTAATTTTTTAATGTGGCCAGAATTTTGACCTTACGGGCTGGAAAGAGAGAGAGAATGAGAGAAATTGGCGATTGCAATTAGAAAGTTCCAAGGTTACAATATACATAATTTCTTACTATAATATTCTGGTCTCTTTGTGAACGAGAATTGGTGCAATAAACTTTAAAATCATATTAGTATATCTATATATATATTAATATATAAATATATAATATATATATATTATATATATATATATATATATTATATATATATATTATATTATATATATATATATATATAAATAATTATATATATATATATATATATAACTTAGTATGGACCGGATGTCAAAATTTGACTGTTTGCGGATTGCGGATCTTAAAGAGGATGCGAATGTTTACTCTTTGAAGTTTTGAAGTTAAAAATTATATATATATACTAATATATATTATATTATATATTATATAATATATATAGTATATATATATATATATTATTAATATATATATATATATATTATATATTAATATATATTATATATAATATATATATACAGAAATCGAAATTCAAAAATACAATTATTCCCATAAACTCCTATGATAAAGATGCCAAATAAAATATATTTACTTTATATGCATTTAATCAAAATGTAGAAAAAATCCTCAACATAATCTTTTTCAAAAGAGGATTCAGATGCGGATGTGCCGCTAACAGTGAGGAGGCGAATGCGGATGTCCAATTTAGGTGGCGGATGTTCCGCAAAATGTGGATGCGGATGTTCAATGTCCTTTACTAATATATATATAATATATATATATTATAATATATATAATATATATATATTAATATATATATATATATATATATGATAATTATATATTATATAATATATATATACATATATATATATTATATATAATATATATATATATTATAAAAATTTTAGAAATAATTTAATTCTCAGAATGATGAGTCAAAAGTTTTTATTGAAAATAAATGATAAAATGAAATTTCTTTTGAATTGTAAATATAAATCTTTGTTTATATTTGTTATTCAACGCATGGAGCCAGAGCGCATTCTTTTCATTCCCGTTGCCTTCTTACCTGTCCGCCCCTCCATTTATTATTATATATTATATATATATATATATATTTATTTATTTATTTATATTATCTTTATATATCTATATATGCTATATATATATATACTATATATATATATATATATTAGGGTTGGCCGAGCACCGGAATTTTCCGGACCGCAAATAAGCACACCACGCACCGCACCGGTGGGTCGGACAACTCTAATATATATATATTAGTATATATATATATATATATTTCTATTATATAATATAGTATATATATATATATAATATGTATATATTTTTTTATAATATATATTCTGTGGTCCATATATATAAAAATCAATATATATATATATATATTATATATATATATATATATATAATATATATATATATATATATATATATATATATATTATATTAAATGTGTCGGACATATCTCGTACATATATATATATATATATATTATACAATTGACGTGGTGGATTACTTGGTCACAGTCTATGACGCTGCATAAATTGTCAATAGCAGAAGACCCCAATATGGAGGATGTGCCCCACCCTTATTCGTCACCTTGCTTGTTTTCAACTTATTTTTTTTTGTAATTTTCGGGGAAATCCTCAAGAAGAAAAGTTAACTCGTATTTTGCATATATGGTAGTAAAGAAAAAGATTGCGGAATGACGTTTCTTAAATGCGAGATTTTCCTCATCTGGTGGAATAAAAACCTCTTTGGAATTTCTATTTTCATGTGGCAAAAAATCACGAGGTTGCAATAAGTTTTTGAAGTTTCATATTTATTTTAAATATTATCCATGAATTTATACATAAACAAATTTTTGTTTGCCTTCTTTATTTTCAGCCAACTATGGTAACCATTAGTTCCTTTTTTAAAAGTAATAGTCATCATGATACTTAAAAAATTAGTTAAAACCAGTTATTTTTATTTATTTATTTATTTTATTTAATTATTTAATTTATTTATTTTTTTATTTATTATTATTATTATTATTATTATTATTATTATTATTATTATTATTATTATTATTATTATTATTATTATTATTATTATTATTATTATTATTTTAATTATTATTATTATTATTATTATTATTATTATTATTATTTATTGAGGGATTGTATTGAATGGGGAAAA
>JABUQX010049928.1:12500-30257 GCA_015478945.1 Trachelipus rathkii
CTATATATTATATTATATAAATATATATATATATATATTCCACTTGTACTAAAATAAAAATAATCTTGGATTTCCACCACAAATTGCAGATTGGTTTGTGTGAATGATAACGTAATCCGAACTTGAATTTTAAATTTTAGTGTGTGTTTTGTTTGTTTGTTTGCAAACACACCGTCGTATATAGATAGATCTGTCATTGAAGCAGTTTCCAACAACAAATAATTGATGGGAGTCTTTGCTTGCTAGGAAAATCTTTAAAAAAAAAAAAATTTAATACTCAACATTGTCCTTGAATATCATTTGGGTTATTAATAGGTTAGGGGCTATAATTTTTCGTGATAATGCGAATATATTTATTTATAATATATATATTATATATATATATATATATAATTATATTAATATTATATATATATATATATATATATATATATTATGTATAAATATTATATATATATATATATATATATATATATATAATTGTGAGCTATTCGTTTATCATATTATATTATAAATGAAAAAGGAAGACGCGAATGCCATATTTGAACATTTATTGACGGACGTTTCGACACACGCAAGTGTCATCATCAGGTCTAGAAAATATATTAAAACTAAAATTACAAATTAAAAAATTAAAATATGAACAGGGAAGTACACAATAAAAAATAAAAAATAACACCAATAATAGAATATAATAATAATAATAATAATAATAATAATATAAATATTTGCTGTTATTATTATTATTATTTTATAATTATTGGGGTATTCATTATATATTTATTTATTTTGTAATTGTGTTCTTTATACTGTTACATATTTTAATTTTTTAATTTTATAATTTAAATTTTCTCTTATAAGAGTTATAGGTTTTAATATATTTTCTAGACCTGATGATGACACTTGTATCGAAATGTCGTCCTAATAAATCTTCAAATATGTATTAGTCTTCCTTTTCATTCTACATTGGAGGTTTCCTAGAAACAGAAGGTTTCATTCTCTCGTCTCTCGGTCCTCTGCTTTGATCATCTCTCTCCTCTCTCTCTCTTCTATCTCTAATTAAAAATAAATTTAAATTTTAATTTTTATTTATATTTTATAGAAATAATACTATATTATATATATTAAATATATATATATATAATATATATATATATATATTATATATATATATATATATACACTATATATATATATAGATATATTTAGTGTAGGTATATAGCTGTTTTGTTTACTGTTATATATTATATATATATATATATATATATATAATATATTAGTATGGATATATATATATATATTCATATATATATATAATTTTTGGCCTTTGATATTCTAGGGAGCTTACGAAATAGTTAGTATCGGAATAGCTGGTTATGCTATTGCCTGATAATTAGGTAAAGAAAAATAAAAAAATTTGATTTGAAAATTTGATTTGCTATAAAGAGAACTGATTAAAAAAAAAAATTTTTTTTTGAACTGAATATGAATTTGATTTTTTTATATTTTCTTTTATTTTCTTTCTACTTCTCTTCGGTTTATTCACATATATATCTTCTATTTTGTTTAGTTTAGTATTTTTGTGTCCACAATGAGTGTTAAATACGGGTTAAGGTTAGGTTAGGGTTTCATTCCTCGATTCTAATGTATATCTTCTTAATTTATATATAATATATTATATTATATTATAATATATATATATATATATATTATATATATATATATATGTAATATATATATCATTATATATATATATATATATAATATATATATATTATATTTATTCTATTATATATATATATATATTAGTAGTAATTTTCCGAGCGTGTTTGACACCTGGCCCCCGTTTGCTTATTAAGGCAACTTTTCGATATGAAGGAATAGAGTTTAAATTAGGGTCCTTTGAAACTGTGTTTGAAAGCATTAATTGAATTATATAATATAGTTAAGAGTTCTCGGAATCCGGTTGTAATTTTCAGCGTCTAATAATATGGACTGGGGTATATAGATTAGGGTTAACTTTTGTGGGGGTTATTTGCACGGCGGGCGCACATTGACGGAGTGGAAACATAAAGCTATTACTCCGGATAATTATTAACGTTCGATTAATGAGGGTCGACCACTTCTCAAGCCTTATCTAGTTGTGGCTTGATCTGGTAAGATAGAGAAGTTTGAGGGTGGTATAGAAGTTTTCCATTATCGGGAGGATAAATTAATTGGGGTACAGAAGTGCTCCGCATTGAGGTAAGTCTAGCGTTATGCTGTAAGATTACAATCTGCAGCACCAGCATGCGGAACAGTAAACCAAAAAGATAAGACAATAAAGATATATATATAATATAATAATTATATAAATATTAATATATATAATTATTATTAAATTACCTTTGGATTTATTTTATTATTATTTTTTATTTATTGGTGTTGGCATAATATTCATTATTAGCATATATATACTATTCATCTCATTGAATGGGAATTATTTAGCACGGACGAAGAATAACGCTGAAAAGCCGTTGGTCGTTTGGCTTCTTGAGTTGTTACTTTAATATCTCTATACATGTGTCTCCTTAATTAGGCATTTCTCAAGCTACTATAATATATTTTTATCGAGTTTCCAGTGCTTTACTTGGGTACGCGCAAAATTGGCGAATTAGGACTAATCAATCACCGGTGGAGCTACATTTCATGACGACTCATAATTTCTCTTACAAATTTATCTGCCTCATATTGATGAGGGTCACACTTACGTGAACGTTCGATTATCTCTCAGGGCGTTATAGTGCTCTCGTGCATCTGCGGGAATGCTGGCACTTGACATTGCAGTATACGGTTCGACCTGCCTTCTCGCGCGCACTCCTACTCATTCTCTAGACTTATTATATATATAGTATTATATATACCGTATACTCGAGACTTTACTCACGACTTAATCGCGATTACCGAACTCCGTTCTATATATATATATACCTAGATTACCTAACTATTCTCGAGTACTCCGACTATTAGTTCTGGCACTAGCCCTCTAGACTCGATTCCGGCTTACACTGAGAGTGAACTTACGGTATATATATATACCGAACTTATAGTACTATATTATATATAATCATCACTCGGTTTCACGCTACCGTCGCGAATGATAGTTAAAGTATCTATGGTATTTATATATATATATATACTATATATATATATATATATATATTATATATATATATACCACTAGACACTATTATATTTAGGTATCGGCTCTCAGCCATCAGGATTAGATTCCGATTTAGTATGTTGAACAAAAGGAACACTATTGAAAGCGAATCATAAAAGAGTGGGAGAGAATATAGTGTATATAATAATTTTGAAAATATAAGTGGCACAGGGTAGGTAGTGGAGGAAAGATATAAAATACGCGAGTAATAAAATAAAGTAGTAGTGTGATGTACTAAGTCTGTGAGATTTGATAAAAGTAATAATAATATAGATGGGGGGTCAACACACCAGTAGGATTCGAGTACGGTTAGTTTCTCTCGCTCGTCCCTCACGCCATGGCGTTTACCAGCCCTATTTGGCTTTCCACAAACCCCTCTAGATTGAGTTAGGCCTATACGGGCCTAATCATCTCTAAATTTTCAGGCCGGATCTCAAACGGAGTCAGGTGTGAGAATCCTCGCGTCGAGAGTAGAGCGTTCTTGTTCGAGAGACACCGGGCGAACAATCGCACCGCCGCCGCGTACGCCGGCTAACATAGCGCAGCAACACATACTCTTGTATGTATAGATATCTCATTATATTTACGGAGGAAATTAATTTTCGCTTTAGATTGGATATTGCCCGCAAGGGAACATCGAGCATATACTGAGGTCAAAAACACCGCATCTACACACTGTGAAGGGATCAGTTTTTTTGTATTTTATACGAATCTCACTCTCTAATCCTGTACTAACTCTCTGAAATCTCGAACTTTTTTCACTGATTTTTTATTTTCTAATTTTTAGCCATTATTTTTTAGTTTCCCGACTCTACACACGAGTAAAAGATATAAGAAACCCGTGTCTTAACGTGCTCCGGCTCTTGAGATCAGACTGTTGTTATTAGAGTGAATGTTAAGGGAAAACTCGTTATGGCTCATACGCGGTTCCGAAAGAAGATTGATTTTTGGCACAGTGTAATGGTGGATATATTATCAACCTTAATCTTAGTACAAGTTGTTTTTTTAAACCCTTTTGCGCGCCTGCTTTCAAATGTCGAATTTTGTTTTATCTTGAGGTTTTCTTTCGGGCATTAGCACTAGCAAGTACGCTGACTGCTCATAACTATAGCTTCACGGTCGTCACCTTGAGAGTCAAACGCGGTGATCCTTTTTTTAGAGACACAGCCGGGGCGGCCTGAGTTCTCTTAATGAGACACCATAATAGGGCCATTAATATTAATAGTATATATTATGATATATAGAGTTATCTGTAATCGTATAGTGATAAAATTTGGAGTTGAGTTGATTATGATGAATGACTGTTAGTACTATACTAAGTACATGGATGATGATTTACAATTATCTTTACCTACGTAGTAGTGTAGTCCCTAATACGCCACAATAGGGGGATACATACCTTAAATACTCATACCCTAAAAATAAAATTTAAGTTGTTCTATATATAATATAGATATGAATAAGAGTTTATTTCCAGTATGCACGAGAGATTTTCCACAGAGTTGCGCCAATGCTGAAATGATGTATACTCATACTCCTCAGATTTTCCCGGAATGTGAATTGTGTGAGTGATTGTGGCTTCCGCACCGAGAGAGCTGGTGCTAGAGTCGGCATATAGGAGAGAGCTGTGTGTCAATGGAGTTATTATTATGTCTACACAATTGTCTCGTTAATAACAGGCAATGTTCGGTCGGTGTTCTGCTATATAGGGAGTATGATGACCTCCTAAAGTTAGGTCAAAATTGTGTTACATTTTTTGCTAAGGAGAACCAGTCTTGAGTAGGTCAATTCATGAGAGAATACTAACGTGTTAGGAAAACCCATACTAGCAACCTACGAGGAAGTAATGCATAATAACAAGATCAATATAATATTTATTGAAGAACTTCTTAAGTTGTGAAAATTTCTCCTTAATTTCTTTTTTGAGCTTTATACATCATGCTTAACATAATTTACTTATCGAGGGTTAGTTTGTATCAATAAAACATAAACCAGCTTACCAAGCATGTTCATTCATGGTGCCATTGATCAATCTCACGCAACAAGGTCAAATAATGTATCAACCAATTCTCATATATTTCGCTAACCTGAGTCTATGGTATTGTTCAGATTGCTGTATGTATGATTACATATATGGTTTGTATACTTTGATCTATTAGATTAAGGTAAATTTTTTTTACTTCATATTCTAATTAATTGGTAATTAACGATATTTTATATATGCTCCTGAGGTATTTTAAGTACCTCTTAATAAATAGGCAGGTTAAAATTAGCGCACATTAAATAATTCTAAGGCTCACACCGACCAACTCCAGACTACAACTAGTAGATTGTGATCATTGATCTACTAATTGTGATCTATATTGATAGAATTAAGACAAAATTAATTGATATATTAATTTACTATATAAAAATATAGTGCATGTTTTAGGCACTATTAAGATAGACTGCGTAATTTTGTGTTATAATTCCAGTTATACGAGCACCATCGTATATAAAAGAGCCAGATGACTTCATTCTTTGTAGAATGATAAGTACAATGAGACTTGATTATTATATGTTATTATTATGTATGATCTTAATTGTAATACTAATATTGATTATAAGGTCAAATTTTTTTATATAATACGTTTAAAAATTGATCTATGATTTTATACATTAAATACCCTATATATTAATAATACGAGTAAATTTCTAAATATTAAAATCCAACAGCATTAAAGAAGTAAGTCCTTCTTATCATACTGCATAATAAAGTATATTTTAGATATACTCTGCTGTCCTAATTATATATTATCTATTTGTGATTTCTATGATTTAATACATACTCTATGTATGGCCGTGCAATATTCTCATGAGCATATACAGGTCAATCTCTCTCTCTTCATCTCTTAATGTTTACAATTTGTACAATATGTTTTTGTTGTCAATAACAGACTCAATATACCTTTACTAATGATATAATATTTGAATTAGACTCAGATGCAGATATTATAGAGAGAGAGATGATCTATAAACATCAGGAGGGGCAAGAGCACTCGGCCCTAGTCGATAAACATTTGTTCTATGTTATCCTCAGGAAGTATCAAGAAATTTGTTCGCAGTCATGCTCATAATAAAATTGTCTCTCCCTCAAGGACTATGCTATGTGGAATCTACTAAAGTGAGATTAGTGCATTGTATATATACGATAACGACTGTACAAAGAGACAGATGCTTGTAGCCTATGATCTATGGGCCCAGAGTCATTGACTTTTGTGTTGAAGTCTACTCTTGTCATTTAAACAATTAGAGAAATGAAATGTCTTAATATATTATTTTTCTAGGCACCTAATTGATCGTCGCTTTCTGCACAGTCTCTATATGCAATTCTGCCAGTTTCACAAAGAATACAGTAAGTAGCAAGGAACGACAACCAGTCAACCACTATCCCAGCTTGTTTACAGAGACACTCTAGTCTTTCATACCTGGTTTGCTATCTCTACTCTCTGACTCCAATTCTGGCCATATAGTTGAATATTGACAGTACTTTTGTTAGAAATCTTTCTGTAAGCAGTTGATTCCTCCTATATTAATGTTTTTGCATTAACCGTCTAGGATTCGGTGTGGGAGTTTGATACTTCTTACTCAGTGACTTAAGGTAAAAATATATTTTTTGGTTTTTGTCGTGATCTATTGTAATTGAAGCTGAAATATATAAAGATTATTGTTCAATTTTCTTAAGCTCCCAATATGACTTGTTTGGACTAACAAGTCAAAATGGGTCAGTAAAAATATTAGTGTTATACAAGCCAATCAGATATTCCACCCTATTTCCACTGCTTTTCTAATCTTTCTTTAGATGTTAGCAATAAAATTCACATTTTATTAATATTAACTCTCCTTGACCTTCGTCCTCTAGTTCTGTGAATTACTATTGATCTATTGATAACTATGTATTCTCAAGGGTAAGCCAAAATTCTTCTTACTAACGCTTTACAAATGTGTTACCATGTTTTTCGTTTTAACTTAGAGTCTTTATTCACTTACAAAACGATCCTTTACTTTGTATATGTCAATTTAATTGTGCGATGTCCACTAATATAGCTACTATTTTTATACAGCCGGTGTCTCATCTAGATTACTGCACTCACAGACTAATCATCCTTGAGACCTCTCCTGCATCTGTGAGACCCATTGTTATGTTATCTCATTTTTGAGAGACTCACTTATGATCTAATTTGATTCAAGTGTGTCACTCTACATTGCGAGTGATAGTGGAACATCTTTATAGTGATAAATCGCTTTTCATACACATATTAATCAGATATCCCTTTAATCTTGAAGCAATAAAGATGTCCTATATACTTTGACTTCACAAATAATATTGCTCGGCATGACGTAACAGAGTTTGTACAAGTTAATTTCATTCATTTTGTGTTAAATTTAAATATCAAGCAGTAATATACTGGATAGAAAATTAAAGTCTTCATTTTGTTACATTTAACGCACATTGGCGTATTTTTACTATTTTTGTTAGATCGTGTAACTGTGAAATTATAAATGGAGTCTCAGCTGAGCAAAAACATCCATGTGAGGACAGAAAGAATAGGGCGTCAATAGTCTTAAATATTCAACGGTACATACTCTCACTAGGCTTAACAAAACACTACAACAATACGCTCTATGACAATGAATTTAATTTCGCACAGAAATTAACATTACATTGTGTTACACAATTGTGTAAATTTATAATACAAAAGTTACAATATTAAGATTTCTTATTTCATATTTAACCTAATTCAGCAAAGTTCAATATATAGTTCAAAGTAGACGAAGTCTGCATGGTAGTAGGGTTGCAAAGTATGACAGACGCTCTAGGAAGTTAACCGCGTTGTTTGTTTTCATAGTAACTTATTAAACACATGACAATTAATTTATCGATACAACAACACTTGTTATTTTGTCTGTTCTTTCTTTTTATTCATTAAGTATATACGAAGTTCACAAATACAAACTATTCCTTTGTTAGTTATCTTTATGGACATTAATCTTTATTTCAAATAATATTTTTAATATTGTACTTGAGTCGAGCAACGAGTAGGATTTAATTTAACTCAATGTATACCTGATCTATATATACGATTATTCTTCTATACTATAATAACATTAAATAATAGAGTTTTTCCAAAATATATTCAAATAAAGCTATATACAATTGATGTAAACATGAAAACTATGAGTGAATATAATTAGTAAAATATAGAAACTCACTAATACTCAACACAGGCTTAAAAATACAATCAGTGAATATAACTCACTGTATAGTTTATAATCAATTTACATAAAATTTTACCTCAATCACACACTTAACACTAGTAAAGTAACCAGCGGAAGGCATGTATAGACTTCGAATGGGCTAATTGTCATAGTGGATTGGGACGACTGAAGTAAGCCGTATGTAAACGCATCTTTGGGTTAAAATTTCTCATTGGCTTTTCTTCTCATTGATCAGATTCTATGACCAACATATATACACTCAAGCCTGGAACGATGAGTGCTGAGTATTAGTTATATTATTATAACACTAAACATATCGCACTCTTATTAGTTTTTTCAATACACCTAAATAATAGGTGAAATTATAATATATATACTCTTTTCGCTCTTCTATTAATATTCATAGATTCTGGGTATATGATTTATGCACTAAAGTAAAAACTCAAAAATTTGTATTAATAACTGTAATTATAAGAGTACACTAATAATTAAGTCCATAATAGTCGTTGTGTCCAACCCATTAAATATTATCAAAGGCGTAAAACATAGCGTGACCTCAGTAACATGAAACTATATATGAAGGTAGATTTGAACAAGTACATCCTCTTGATCACAATCTAATGAAACAGGGAGAGCTTACAATAAAATCGAACTATACATTCAAGTCACAGCAAATATAAAATAATACCTAGATTTATAAAATTAACAGATAAAGTATCCAGGACTCTATAAAAAATCGGACAGAAAGAATGAGAATATGTCTAGTACGTTAACTTACATCACCATAATATATTAAATACTACTATTGATTTCATAAGGTTTATACAGCTTGGGGACAAGATTCCAATTTCTGGTCTGATTCCAGTTTTTAATTGCGGGTTTTTGTTTTGTCTCAAGTTCAATTCATGGTTTCAATTTGAATCTCTGGTTTAATTCTCTTCTTTTCTTTGTTGGGTTCATTCTCCAGTCAATCTCAGCTAAGTGCAGTATATTTGACATAATCGAGTCAGAATTTCTATTTCCTCCCTTACTTCATTGCACGAAGGATATTTGGATTCGTTTGGTTTCCACTCTTGAATCTGTCCTGAGCTTATGTACATAATCATAATACATTGGATTTTAAGTATAATTCCAATGTATTTATCTAATTAAAATATATTATATAATCCATTCATATAAATTTTACTATAGTTTTGTTGGGAGTGGATTGTGTTACTTTATATGTTCACAAACCCCACATGTATATATTTAGAACGAATTCAGTAAACATAAACTTTTACTAGTGTAGTTATATCCCCTTTTTATTATTTTCATATCATTTATGATCTAACCTAATATAATTTATATAGCAGAGCTTAGTGTTAAATATTAACATTGACACTATTTTATTCTTTGCCGCTAACCATTAATATAAATTAAAAAAAAACCGTTCATACAACCTATCTGATTAAGAACCTCCACGAAATATACTCAACTTTACATCAATATATCGATAAATATAGGAACGAGTAAAGCGACGGACATATACAATAGAGTATAATAAACGCTCTCTTTTTAAGTGCTCTTGGTTAGGTTATACTGCCTTCTGCTTGTTAAGAAAACTGGTTGGTATCACCATTGTTTTATTCATTGAAAAACTCACACATCCTCCCTGGAATAGTCACCCACGAGCGTTAAGGTCCATGGTTCAGAGAACGGAGAAGTTCACGGAACAATCTTCACCTTCTCATACGCGCAAAATAGTAAACACTTTAAGTATGATTCTTCACTGCTCAATACACTTCTACCCTGATGGTGTTAGGTTCGTATCAGTCCTAAGTGTGCATTTATGATAGGGCTCTCACATACACTCTCACTAATCATCTTAATGAGCCAACATCACTCTTTAATACGATCTACTTCTTATTATATCTTTTGACTGCGCCAGGATATTCATATTCTACACCTAAGTCTCAACTGAGGGTATGCCTAAGCTCAGCCACCATTGCGAAATATTGGTGTTGTTGTGTAACTACTCGATGCGAGATAACAGGTCACGATCTCTTAGAGGTGAGAGATGATGATTAGACCATTATACAGATCGTGAGGAGGAGTGATCATTACTGAGTAAAAAGAAAAACGCTGTCCCACTACGTGTACAGCGATGCACAACAAACGGAACCGAGAATGCGAGTAAGAGATGTCGTCGATGCGCTTCCTCCCAGGAGAGTGATCATTAGAAAAGTAGTTTGTCCGGTCAGGTTGCGTAAATCAACTAGAGGAACTGAGTGAAATACTGAGCGTGTTCTCAAACTTTAGTGAATCCGATACACACTCAAAGTTACTAACATAGTTGAAAGAGACATCACAGAGCACTTCTTCCCATTAGTACTGCTTCCCTTTCGCTTGAAAAATAGGTTATGAATGAAGTATTTCTTCCCGTGGCTCTTTCAACTCAAACCGCGAAATAAATCACGCGACCAAGAAAGTCTAAACAGGCACTCACCAAGCATAACGTTCGATCCATTGCACCCTGGGACGACCATCTCACTCGGATATAGATCACAATATCAGATGGTTTTACAAACCAGGGTGACTGCTAATGAGATTCAGTCGTGCTGGGAGATGATCCTCCTATCAAACACACCACGGTCTAACCAAACCACGACGAACTAAATTTAGAGGTTCCACTGGAGGAGAACCACCCTTCTAATCGACTCAGTTAATAGGAAGTAGAGGAAGGACTATCCTATTAGATAAAAGATTTTTGAAACTATACTACACGAATATTAAGTCTCCCGGACATAATCTCCAGAAACGAACTCCTTTAGAATAAAACTGAGAGCCTCATTCAAGAAATCTCGCTTATTGCGCACGAACAATGGTGCATTAGATCAGCCCTATTGTACTCCTTGTCAGGGAGGAACGCCTCTCGAATTGGTCTCAGTCACTTTATGGATATTCCCCACAAGGCTATCTGGCTTCTACGGACTTGATAATGATATACTGCAAGCAATGGACTGGCAATCAAGGTTGAATCCGAGTAGTGAGATAATAATCACCACCAGGCAAATTACCAAGTGACACACAGGAAAATCTTAAGACTGTTTAACCGCCTTTCACTCAGTAAGATATAAGTTATACAACCAGTTAATGCCAACAGTGGCTCCATGGTCAGAGACATTCAGTACCTTCTTGACTTCTTAATCAACTCTGTAGTAAAAGTGTATCAGATCTATGTGAGCTATTACTTGAAAGTGATTATGTGACGTTCCAGAGCCTCGTTCATTTGTGTTAGTTAGCTCCCTACTATTTCAATTTATGCCAGCCTCTTTCTACTAGTTAATAACACGAGTGGCGCTCTGAGACTTCATCGTATTAGATATATAAAAATATATGACTTTCTCTCAGACATAAATTATCTGACTCTGGTGATACAATATTTTGAATCATGATCAGATTTTTGAGTATTATAAGACATTCGCTATTATCGGATTATTCAATAGAGTCTAAACACCACTTTTTAGCATAAAGACGGAATAGATCAGTGTTATAGTCCATCTTAATGTTCCCCCCGTTTTTCTGTCCATGATGGGCTCGAAGGAGGGTGAAGGGTAACGCCTCCAAGCCCTTCTCGGGCTGAGGCGCTAAAGCCCGCTTACACCTTCGGGGTGATTCCCCCCTCGATCGCGATTCACACCTTTCAAGGCGCGCTTCCCTGCTGGGTTTTTTCTCTCGGAAGGTAATGTGTGTTAATTTTAGATACCTTGTTAATGAAAACGCCGTTTATTCGTGAGTTAGATAACGTTATGTTAATATTACATGACAATGTGGAAATAACACTGATTTGTTAGAGAAATTGATGAGTTTTTTGTAAAAGATATTAACTGTGTTAACTGACAATCGATGTGTTAGAAACGTGGAGCTAGGTTAAGAGTTTTTGTTGAATAATGTTAGGTTTGCCACTAGTCTTTTGCTATGTCTATACGTTTATTCATAGGTTGCAAAAATGAATGTTATAATACACTATCGATAACGAGTGACAACCTTTGATGAAAGATAGTGGTCATTCATGTTCAAAGATGGTGACATGCTTTTGATAGATTGGTCACTTTGTTAAGGGATTTTGTTTGATAATACGGCTTTACCTGTTGCTAAAATGCTCGAAAAGTGGGAACATATCGGATATTGTATGACCTCTGTTAGCTACTTTAACTTGATCAGTAGGGAATTTTTTCAGGATGTTAGCTGATTATTCATAACGCGAGGTATGTTTAGGTTTGCATTTGTAACATTATAATTCATAGTCGCGTGCGGTTATGATTTGTTAGCTTTAATGGATGCTAAAAACTTTGTTGGTTAAGCCTATATTTCGTAGGTTTAGTATAGTCAAGACATATTTTTATGTTTATTTTGTCCAATAATGATATTTGAAATATGACTTGAATCAAATAGATCAATAATCACAGGCTGGTGGGACGGGTAGGGGACTGGCATGGATGGAGGGGTTTGATTTACTGGATTTACTGCTTTAAAATCAGTAATTATTAAACGTTTAGCTGTGATATTTTACTCAAATGAACCGTTAATTTTTATGTATGTTAGGATAAAATTTGTTATTTTTTGTTATGTTTGGTAAACTTTGTTATGTTTGCAATTATTCGCTGGGGATTTTGATATTTAGAAGACGAGGTATGATGAATTATTTTGTTAAAAGTGTTTTTACGAAGTTGATTGTAAAACATTACTGGTTTACGTCAGCATTAATATTCTTTGTCAGTATAGATGATTAGACGACAGGTTTATGCTAAACTTTTGTTAAATAATTACGATGTTAATGGTAAAAAGTTAGCATATGGATTGATGTTTAGAGATAATGCTTGAAAGTGTGACTAGGTTAACGTTTGCAGCGATGTGTTATGGTACTTTATTGCTGTTTTGCAGAAGTTTTGTTTAATGTTTAGTGGGCTTAATTCGTCGTAAGGGGGGTGTTAGGTTTTTGTTCCGTTGTACATCATATTCCTTAGTTCAGTCTCATGTTATGTTAGCTTTTTATTAATGTGGAAACTTTGTTACGTTAGCATACTTTCGGCTGCTATGTATATAATTAAACCAACAGAGGATTATGAATAAATTCTTGTTAAATAATTACTGTGTCAATTGTAAAATTAACCAAGTTAATATGTTAGAGAATATGTTTGGTCACACAAAAAGTAATGAATATGGGGTTACGTTTTGTAATGCATGTCTTGTTACTTTACAGGTGTTAAGTGGTGGAACTTTTGTTAAGTTAACGTTTAATTTCCGTGCTTAAGGTTGTGGTTAGATTCGTCGTTGTGCATTATTTTCTTAGTTCTGGTAATGCTGTGTTAGCTTTAATTAATGTGAAACACTGTTACGTGTAGATATATTCGTTTGGTCGTATCTAAAGAATTATCTTTGTACCTATGTTATTTGTTGTTGTTGTTGTTGTTGTCGAACGAGAAATACTATATATACCTTTGAACTGATATGGTCATTTCGTACGTCGTCATTCTTGTTTACTTTCTTTCTGTTGGTTGAAAGAACGAATCTATATTACATTTAAGGGATGTTTATACACTAACTATTTCCTTCAGTAGGATAGTTTTTCTCAGTGTTGATACGAAGACATCTCCCCGCATCTCTACGCTTGTTTTTGATATCTTCACGAGGAGTTTTGCGTTATTCCGCCCTGAGTGTCATTTATTATTAATTAGTAAACACACGAATCGGCCGACTGCTACATTGCTAGTATTCCTGCAGAGGGTCAAATATAATAAATATTGCATCACTTTATGTAAATGTTTAAAGCATAAAATCATTTTTCATGTTTAGAGTTGGTATTTTTGAAAGGAAGCGGAGTCTAAAAAGAGATTAGCCTAAAAACTTAACTTTATTCGTCTTTACTCGTTAGGTAATTATGGAGGGAGTTAGGTAAGGTATGGTTATGACAGACGTTTTTTATTTAAATGTTAACTTGTGGTCAATGTAAATTTAACGTTAATATGTTAGAGATATGTTTGAAAAAGGGTATAATAGGTTACGTTTTGTATGTAAAGTTAGTTACTTTTTACTCAAACCTGCTGTTGAGGTTTTCGTGAGGAAAACTTTGTTAATCGTTAACAAGTCTATTTGTGTTAAGTTTGTGTTAAGGTTTGTCGTTGGTACAAATTATTTTCCTAGTTCATATGATGCTATGTTAGCTTTAATTAATGTGAAAAATTTTGTTATGTTTAAGCATATTATTTGTTGATCCAGTAATGATAATCGGAACACAGGTTATTGATTACATTTTTGATAATATTGTGTGTTAGTGTAAAATTAACATCGTTATGTGTTAGAGATATGCTGAAAAAGTAAGAAATTAGGTTAACGTTTTGGCATACCATCTAGTTACTCTTACTGCTGTTAGTGTGGAAATTGTTAATGTTAACAAGTTTATTCGGGTTTAAGGTGTGATAGGTTTGTCTTTGTACATTATATTTTCTTAGTTCCATGTTACATCATGTTAGCTTTATTGATGGTGGAACCTTAATTATGTTAGAGGTATATTCGTTGCATATCGTTATGATAATTAACTGACCACTGTGTGAAAAAAAATTTAGTTTTAATAATTTTTCCATGTTAGTGTAAATTAACCTTGGTATGTTAGAGATATGTTTGACAAAGTGTGAATAAGTTTCGTTTTTTTGGTTGTTATGTTAGTTACTTTACTGATGTTAAGAGTGGAACTTTGTTTAATGTTAACAGTTTTATTCGTGTTTAAGGTGTGATAGGTTGTCTTTTGTACATTATTTTCCATAGTTTAGTTCATGTTAGGCCATGTTAGCTTTATTGATGTGAAACTTTGTTAGCGTACCCAGCAATATATTGATTGATCTTTGTATAAGAACTTGATTTTATGTTGTTTATCCAAATTGACACTCGAAATGTGACTTGATCAATAGATTCAAATAGATCAATAGATCACAGATGGTCAGGAGGGAGGTTGATAGTGGTTTGATTTAGTGATTTTACTTGATTTAGGGTTGGTAAAAAATGCAATTTTTAGTAAAAATTTGACTTTAATCAATAGGAATTCAATAGATCAATAGATTCAAACTGGACAGGAAGGCCATGAGTGGAGGTGGTTTGTGATTTTTAAACGCTGATTTACTTGCTTTAGGGTATGTAACATGACAATTTTAAGTAAAATTTGGATCCTTAATCAAATTAGATCAGATAGAATCAATAGATCAATAGATCCACAGATGGTCAGGAGGGTGTTTGGTTGCTTGAATTTACTGGATTTACCTGCTTTAGGGTATGGTAATACCATGACAATTTAGTCAAAAAAATTTGACCTTAATATCAATCGATCAATGATCAATAGATCAAACTAGATTCACAGAATGGCAGGAGGGATGGTTGGTGGCCTTTGATTAGTGATTTACGTGGCTTTAGGGTATGTAAAACATGACAATTTTAGTAAAAATTGACCTTAATCAATAGATCAATAGATTAATTAGATCACAAATGGACAGGAGGGTAGGTTGGTTGGCTTTGATTTACTGTTTAACTGATTTAGGGTTATGTAAAACATGACAATTTAAGTAAAAAATTTGACCTTAATCAATAGATCATTATAGATAATTAGATCACTGGTCAGGAGGGTGGTTGGGTGGCTTGATTTAGTGATTTACTGATTTAGGGTAATGTAAAACATGACAATTTTTAGATAAATTTGACCTTAATCAATAGATAATTAGAATCAATAGATCAATAGATCAATGATCAATAGATTATGGTTTTGGACAAGAGGGTAGGTTGGGTGGCTTGAATTTACTGATTTCTGCTTTAGGGTATGTAAAAACGTTACAATTTTGTAAAAAATTTGACCTTAATCAAATAGATTCAATAGATCAATAGATCAATCGATCAATAGATCAATAGATCAACAAATGGAGAGGAGGGATGGTTGGGTGGCCTTGATTTAGTGATTTACTGCTTTAGGGTATGTAAAAAACGTAACTTTGTAAGTTATAAACCAAAAAAGAATAAGAAAATTTTATTTATTTATTTATTTATTTTTATTTTTTTTTTTTCCTTGATGGTTCTGAAACCATTATTTCTGAAACCATTATCAGATCCAATAACATATATAAAGACACCTCATTTTCCATATAACGAATGTTTATTAACTCGCCCGGCAGTGGCTCCAGCACCGGTGCCGGAGCAACTCCTCAGATTCCAATACTAACTCTTTTTCTAGAAACTCAACTCTGAATCCTCTCAACAAATTTCAGCTTTATATACGAACAACTTAAATTTATTTTAGGGGGTGGGTCCCCCCTTCGGAGGGACCCCTGGGATGTAACATCATCCATGCTAGGGTACGTCATCATTCTAACACCACTCCAATTTTATCAACGATAACGATAACTCTAACTTATATAGATATATGGAACACAGCGGTGCGGTGCGGTGCGGTGCGGACCGGTGCGAGACAGTGCAGTGCGGACTCGGAGTCGCTGAAGCAGGCGCAAAAGGGTTTAAAAAAAACAACAATGCAGTAAGTGATCCCCTTCGGGGATCACTTCTTCGAACGGAGCCGAGTCTGGGGACCAGCACCGCGGCCGAGCCGGACCGATAGCGGAGTCGGTCGGGTAAGGAGTCGGAGTCAGAGTCGGGGTGCGTAAAAAACGATTCCTTACGATCGTTTTTCGGCTCAGATTCGATTTCCTTCGGAAATCGAATCTTCGACGTAATAATAATAATAATGTGTATGTGTATGCGCACGCGCGCGTGCGCGCGCGCTCTCTCTCACGCATCGAACACCTGGGTCGATGATTAGCCGTTAGGCCTAACTCAATCTAGGGTTTGGAAAGCCAAAAGGGCTTAAACGCGGGCGTAGCGGCTACCCTCTCGGGGGTGACCCCCTCTATATACAACCTACAGACTTGAAAATTACACGGATTCGTCCTTACCCCATATATAGATTATATTCCAAGTTTCAGACCTATATCTCTAGTCCTTCATATCGAAAAGGGTGGAGGATACCAAAGTGTCGGGATACTACTACTTCGCGCACGGAGCCGGAACCGGAGTCGGAGTCGGAGCCGGAATCGGAGTCGGAGCCGGTGCCAGAACCAGAGTCGGAGTCGGAGTCGGAGTCGGAGTCGGAGTCGGAGTCGAACCCTACGCGGACGGTGCAAACCTAAGGCTTGAATCGCTGGCTAGGGACACGTTCCAAAAGGAGTGAATGATCGCAATGAATCAGTGTATGATTCGTTGTAAAAGAAGACTGAACGCTTGGA
>JABUQX010049929.1:0-23587 GCA_015478945.1 Trachelipus rathkii
GGCGCAATCAGTCTAAAAAGATATAACTTACTTGTAGCTATCAACACCCACCAATCTTGGCTTCGACTAAATAATTATATGATACCCCACCCATCCATATACTATCGCACCTTTGCTTAAATGTTGCAATACGAGTCACACTCAACAAACCTCCTCTGGGCAGACCATTCCAATATTTAACAACCCCATTACTGAATGCATACTTTCTTTTATATCAAGGATGTGCATAGCTTTCTTCTTTAGTTTTCTTATTACCCTGGTCACCTCGTCCATCTCTACTTTGAAAAATTTATTGTCTCTTATTATCAATAGATGTAAATATTTTGTAGTCTTGTTTATCATGTCCCCTCTGAGAAAACGCCTTTCTACAGAAAACCATTCCAAACACTCCTTCAGCCTCTCCTCATAGCTCCTACCCTCAAGACCCAAGAAATCAATCCTTGCGTTGCCCTACGTTGCATTCTCTCTAGCATTTCACAGTCTTTCTTTAAATAAGGGTAGCCCAACTTGTGCACAATACTCTATTACTGTCTGGCCTAACATAGCTAAATTATACAGTTTACTTATAATTTTCTTGCTCTTGTAAACAACATTGCGATTTATTAATGCCCATCATCTTATCAGCTTTAAACTTCCTAGCTTCCATAACACTGAGTCACTTTTTTTTTTTTATTTTTTTTTTATTTTTTTTTTTTTTTTTTTTTTTTTTTTTTTTTTTTAACAGATTACCACCACTCACAGGGGCTGAGCCCTTTTCCAGGAGGGGGCAGGAAATAAAATACAAGGAAAGCCCACCCAGCCCACCTAACGCAAATCTCATCAGTGTGCGGCAGACGTGGGTTTTTAAAAGAGAGGAGACTTAAATACAGTAGTAAAAGACAGAAAGATGGCAGGAGTTCCCACAGAACCAGAAGTGGCTTTTTTTGGAAAGAAGAAGGCGCTATAACGAGCAAGTTTGTGTTTCCAATAATCACTTAAATTAGGATGAAAGCATGGGCGAACCTTGTATGGCCGAGGGCGACGCAAAGTGGAGGTGGTATATGCCGAGTGGGCCAATCCTCTGGTCATCTACCGTTGTAGTATGGAATAGAAACAGAGATAGTGCGGGTAGCGTCCATTGCCGCCCCTACATCGGCAGGAATTCCGGTGACAAGACGGGGACAGTTAATTGGTCTCTTTAGCTTGAGACTCAACTCTATCCAATAGAATGGGTGGAGCGGAGCCCCCCCCAAGATGTGAAGAACAGTACTCCAAAAAGGGGGAATAAGGCCCTTAATATAACTGGAGTAGCTTGTGGCAGAAGAAAAAATTCCCCGCCAAACCTGTGCAGAACCCCAGCTTCTTAGAGACCAGTTAGCAACCTTTGCATGATGATGAGGTTTTCAAGATCATTTTTTTAATGTTCAGACCAAGAATGTTTATGTTGTCAACAGGTGAGGACGTTAGAACCGTCGAAAAAAAATCGGAAAGTTAAGAGGTGTTTTGAGTAGGGAGATGTAAAGTAATTTGTTTAAGAGTTTGAATTTCACAATTTTTGTGGCGGCCCCACCGGGAAATTCCACATCCGAGTCGGCAAGAATAGAAACGAGAAAGCTGAAGACGAGAGACAATTCTAGTCTAGATGCAAAAGAGGGAGGAGCAGATTTTGAAACTCCCAGTTTCTTTGAGGCCGACCTAGCAACCGTTGTGATTGAGGTTTTTTCAAGATCATTTTTTTGTTTATGTTTCAGACCAGATGTTTTATGTTGTCAACAGGTGAGACATTAGAACCGTCGACAAAAATAGGAAAGTTAGGAGGTGTGTTTGGAGAGGGAGATGTAAAGTATTTGTTTTTTCAAAAAGGTTGAATTTTCACCAATTTTGTGGGCGGCCCCTACCGGAGAAATCCATCCATGGTCGGCAAAGAATAGAGATCGGAAAGCTGGAAGACGAGAGATCAACTCTAGATGCAAAAGAGGGAGGAGTCAGATTGGAAATGATGTGGAAAGAATGGAGAGTTGATCCGTCGGCATAAGAGTGGAACAGAGGTTCAGAAGTACAAGCTTGAGGAGAATCGTTGATGAAAAGTAAGAATTAAAGTTGGAGATAAAACAGAACCTTGAGGAACACCACAATTAACAGGAAGGAGGAAGAAGTCGCTTCAATCAACGATGCTGATTAATGGAGCGACCAGGAGAGAAACTTGACAAAGAGTAAGCAAAGAGAAGGAGGAAACCCAAAGGAAAGGGGAGCTTAGAGAGTAGCGACGCAAGCCATACTGATCAAAAGCCCTTGATATATCGAGTGCCACACCCAAGACTCCCAATGAGTCCCTAAGGGCAGAAAGACCATAAATTCAGTAAGATAGGATAGAGTCTGTCACGAGTTGGACCTCGATCGTCGAAAGCCATGACTGATGATCTGAAAGAAGGGAATGAGACTCCAGATGATCCCAGGAAATGAGAGTATTAAAGAAGATTTTCAAGATGCTTAGATAGAATAACACAAGTGAGAGCTATTAGGAACGAGTTGGAAGGATCAGAGCGGGTGCCCTTTTTCGGGATTGGTTGGAACATATGCGCGCTTCCAGCACTGAGGAAAAGTACAGTATTAAGGTATAGAGAAGTAAATGAGTTTGAAACGAGGACAGGGGCCAACGCTCGAAGCACACTCCTCCCTCACAACACGAGGGAGGAATGACATCCGGAGCCACTAGCACTTACCTACACTCATAGATCTCAGAATCCCATGCACCCGATCATGCATAATCGCGGGAAGGGCATAGGAGACCTGGAAGGAGAAGAAGCAGGAGGAGGGATGGCCGGAATCGTTCTGGACAAAAACAGTTGAAAAAAGGAGGCAGAAGTGAATAGGTTTTTCGTAGGAGAGTTAGCTACAGAACGTCAAAGCGAAAAAGTGGAGGAAAGGAATTTACTTTCTGTATAGAGATGTTTTTGGCAGAGGCCAGAAATTTTTAATTAGTTGGGAGAGCCAAGTAGGTTGTCGCACTTACTTTTAGTGGAAAAGAGCGCTTAGCCTCCTCGAATAATAGCTCTGCACGATTCCGAGCAGAATGGAAATTAGTAAGAGTGTTAGGAGGAGAAGGAGAGTTTTTCCATGCCCGATCAGGCAATGTCTCTCTCCTGAAATGGAGCGAGAACATTCCCAATGAACCATGAATTTTGGGGAGAAAAAAATTATTTCAAGATGGAATGAACCTGCTCATACCCTCGGTGATTAACAACATCTACTTGTTCAGCGGTGACCTGAAGCGTCCTGCCGAGTCAAAGCAAAGAATTCACTCCAAGCATAGTTTTCAAAGAAACGACGCAACGGCCCTCCAATTAGCCGGATTAAAGTGCCAGAAGAAAGTACTTTGGGGCATGGTGGAGCTGGCTGGAGAAAAAATTTTTTTTAAAATTAAGAGCTACAAGATTGATGGTCAGAGTTACCAGGGAGGGAAAATGGTGTATTTATATCGAGAAGGAGTAGTGGTTAAACATTAAATCAAGCGTGTTCAAGAATTGGTTAGGACGATCTGTATGTGGTGTAGGTTCTTTTCATTAAACTGTTCCCAGATCGTTGAGAATAACTGATGTTTTTTGGCCTCCCCCTCCCTGCATCGGTATGAGAGGAGCCCAACCACTGCAGTGTGTGTACGTTGAAATCATCTAAATTAGATGATCTCAGCATTTGGATGGGAAGAATTAACAGTCTCAATGAGAAGTAGTAAGATATTCAAAAAGGAGTTGAAAAATCTGTTCCGTTAGGGGAGCAGTAAGCAGAGACACAAGATAATGGTAGTAGTAGGGAGAAAGATTTATAGCCACAGAAATCATAGTTAGGGGATTCAAGGTTCTTGAGACGTGTTTAAGCAGAAGTGTTCAATGTTTATATAAGGCCACAGACCCACCATTTGGTCCACAGGACTCAAGCCAATCCCATTCATATCGTAGTTAAAACCTTTTATTTGAGTAACCTAGGTGAAAGAGACCTTAACACTTTTTACTATTTAAAATTCATTTGCCAAATTATCTGCCCACCCAAGAATTTTTAGGATCTATTTTTGAATCTTTATACATCCTTTCAACTATTCCTAACTGTGGTGGCCATACTTTGGTATCATCTGCAAACTTAAAACCTTGCATTTATGTCCCCTGGTCTAAATCATTTTTATATATGAGGAACAATAAGTGGCCCAGCACTGAAACCCTGTGGGGACACCACACTTCAACTATTTCCCATGATGATTTATTACCAATTAGTTGTACACACTGTTTTGCATATGGAAAAGGACTCTGAAATCGGTTCATGTACCCACTCCATCTATACCACCATCGCCCGATTTTCTCATCAGCCATAATGTGGGGAACCTTATCAAAAGCTTTGCTAAAGTCATAAAATAAGGCTATATAATATCAACTGGATTCTCCTCGGTCAATGCAGCCAGAAATCCCATAAATCCTAAAAGGTTTGTCTGACATGACCTAAACCCTTTCTGAAACCCGTGCTGGGAGTCATATCAATCCTTGTTATCTTCTTAAATATTTCTCTGTATGAGCCTTTCAGTAACTTCCATGAACCTTTACAGCCAGAGATGTAAGCTAAAACTGCCCATAATTTCCCAAATCTTCCTTACTACGTTTCTTATAAATAGGCACAACTATGCTGTTTTTCCCCAGTCATCTGGTACCTCAAAAAATATTATAGATCGCTTAAAAATCAAAACAGTGCCTTTGCAATGCTGGTACTACCTCTTTCAGAATTCTACCATAATATACCATCGGGGCCTGCAGCTTTACTTGGATCAATAATGGTCTAATAAACGTTTAATATCTTTTACGTCAAATTCAAATTCTGTAAGTCTATTTGTTACATGCATACAAGAATTATTAGTCTCCAAACTATTATCTAATCTTTCCTCAATAAACACTGAAGCAAAATAAGCATTGAAAATGTGGACCATTGTCGACAATATTGGGCCAATTTCGTCGATTTATAATTGGACCAATTGTTGATTCAGAATTTAAAATTATTGTCGATTCAGACTTATTCAGGTTCCAATTATCTATTCCTTGCTAAATTAATTTCTGGCCTCTCTCTTGCCTTTCTTATTGACTGTTAAGTTTCTTTCTATTTTTCCTATAATTTTTCTAAATTCTCTTCCCTATTACTACCCTTGAATATTTTTAAAACATCTACGCTTTTCATTAATTTTCTCTCTTATCTCTCTCCACACACAACAGTACTCATCCGAAATAATATTGAGTTTGTAACCTACTTGGTTTCGTAGATACAAAATATTTAGTAAAAAACATATACAGACAGCCAGACGGAAAACTAAGCACATTACGTCATACCTTTATAGGAACTTTTACCTATTTTTGCATTTCTTATTAGTTACCAAAAAATTTTTACCATAATATTTTGAATCCCATAATATATATATATATATATATATATATATATATATATATATATATATATATATATATATATATATATATATATATATATATATATATATATATATATAAATAATTTATTTATTATTATTATTATTATTATTATTATTATTATTATTATTATGTATTATTATTATTATTATTATTATTATTAATTATTATTATTATTATTATTATTATTTTATTATCATTATTATTATTATTATTATTATTATTATTATTATTATTATTATTTATTATTAATTATTATTATTATTATTATTATTATTATTATTCATTATTATTATTATTATTATTATTATAGCCAATTTTCGTAAGTTTATTGTTACTTGTGAATTAGCGATTACTTTTTTAGTGCTTTTGTGTTTAAATTGGGATAAACAGATATGAATAAGTGCGCTTTAAGGGAAAAAGAATTGCAACGGTGAAAGTCGTCGAAGTGTAACTCCTTTGAAATTATTGAGTGTGATGCTGCCTGTAAATTTCCCATGAAAAAAAAGCAGCCAAGATGACTTGGAGCAACTATGGCCCATCTTATCAAGTATTTGGGTCTGTCCAGAGTAAGAAAGGTATAATTGAGAGCATTATAGTGATGTACAGGGAGGACTGAATGCTCCAAATAAAAAAAAACTCACTTTGGACATTGAAATCAACACATAGCTGAAATCGCACTACTTGATCGTAGGTAACTTTAAATTTAATTTTTTATTTGAGTTTTTATTTATGTTCAAGATTAGAATTGAACGGAGATAAAATATTGACATATTTATTTACATGAAGATAGGATTATAGTTTTTGTAGCTTTTTTTTTTTTAGAAACATCCTCTTTGCACAAGGAGCTGTTGTACTGCAAATTGGAAGGAGAGTCAAAACGGGGCCGGAGCTGCTCAAACAGTGAGACCCAGCAAAAAAGCGTCAGACCATCAATCTCCAGTCTATGTCAAAAATATTTAAACAGAAGAGAGCTCTTGAGTTGCTTTAAAAGTAAGTGTTGTTTTCTTTTAAGTACAGGTTAAACTATAAGTGGTGGTACAACTAGCAGGTTAAAAAACTTAACAGAATACAGTCCATACAAAAATTTTCGAATTTTGAAATACCAAGGTTTCTTTTGGCCATTAATGTATAATATCATTTCCAATCTGTATATATTTTTTTGCTTCTAGATAAAAGCTACATGACATTGTAAGGAATCACACTCTTTCGAGTCTTTTTTTGTCGAATTCCTGCCCTACCTGAAACTCTGATTTCCACTCCCATCGAAGAAAAGGATGAGGGACCTTATGTCATAATGCATGATAGGGAAAGGCTGATTTAACGCAACATTCTAAAAGGTCAGTTATGTGGCCACAACCGCAGAAAGCTGGACTGGAAACAACACAAACAGAAGTTTTCTGGGGATGAAGTCACTGATTTACATTTGAATACTTTGAAGGAGAGAGAAGGCCTGTCCTCTACCTGTAGAAAAGTTATCTGTTTCTTAGACCAGCACAGTCTTAGCCAAGAATATTCGGATATTCATCCAACAATTTGTCATTGAGCATAAGGTCAAGTTAAAAATCAATAAGAAATAATAATGACGCTGAAAAAAAATTATAACTCAAATTAATGCGCAAGATCCAATTTTGGGCTGGGGCTGAGCCCCATTTTCAGCCCCACTAAATGGACACAAAATTCGAAATTTTTAGCTGATGATTTTGACTATTAAACACCAAAATGTAGGCTTTTTTGGCCCTCTAAAACGTTGTTTTCCCGGTGTTTTTCTGTGTCTGTTATTCTTTAAGAATTTTCAATTTTTCAAAACCCATGTTTTTGACATTCTTCGTATCAACTTCCAGAATTTTTCCAGAAATGACTTCAAACTTGAAATATGCATAGATAGGTCCATTATCTAAAATAAGTTACAAGAAGATACTTTTCGATTTTTTGAAGGTTTTTGTGCTCAAGCGTTTGTACCAAATTTCCAAACCCACTTTTGTTAAAATTTTGAAATTAGAAAAAAATATTTTTTTTTTCATTCAGAGCGAAGTGCGATATGAAATTTTCAGGGCATATGTTGTCGGGGGAGATGCACATTTTTTTTACTTAAATCATTTTTGTATATGCATTAGTTTTTGATTTGTTCTTGGAACAAATTTAAAAAAAAAAAATCTTCGAAAATTTTGTAAAAAATTTCTTTTGAGTGTACACAAAAATTAGCCAAGTAAAAAAGATTCATCTTGCCCGATTACACATGCCCTGAAAATTTCATCCACTTCTCTCGAACGGAAAAAAAATTATCGCAAGTTTTCATTTCAATATAAAAAAAAAAAAAATGGGTTTGGAAATTGGACAACGCTGAGCACAAAACTCAAAAAATCGAAAAAGTACTTCTCTACTATTTTAGATAATTGACCTATATATGCATATTTCAAGTTTGAAGTCATTTTGGAAAAAATTCTGAAAGTTGACACGAAGAATGTCAAAAACAGGTAAAGAAAAAAAAAAAAAAAAAAAAACAATGGGTTTTGAAAAATTGAAAATTCTGAAAGAATGACTACAGACACAGAAAACACCGGAAAACAACGTTTTAGAGGGCAAAAAAGCTACATTTTGGTGTTTATATAGTCAAAATCGGCTGAAAATTCCGAATTTTATGTCCATTTTTAGGGGGGCGGAAATTTAGGCTACGCCCGAGCACAGAATTGGATCTTGCCCAATAAGGAAACGACTAAATTAAAAAAAATTATCTTCTGGTTGTTTGCATTACAACAGATAACGGTGCAAATTTCTCTGCAGCCTTTCGGGTGGATGCTCATGCAAAACGATGACGGAGGAGGAAGAAGAACAGGCACCGATTGCAGAGATAGTGGTTACGCGTGAAGAGATGGAGCAAATTAGTGACACAGAGGTTCTGCAGACAAAAACTTTCCAGCTAGAAAATCTGCTTGAAGAACATGATGCCACTTAGCCTAACTAAAGACATCGCCCCGTCTGCATTTCGCCTCTACACCCAATTAAACATACTTGGGTACTTTACCCGCTGAGGTTCTTGTGGTTTTAAGACTGTTTGGTGTTCTCTTCGCACTCTTCCTATATATTGTCTTCCTCTGGTGGCCACGCAAGTTGAAAGGTTGTTATTCCCGATTTTTGTGGTCAAATATACCAAGCAATGTAGGGTGGGGCACTCGAGCCAAAGCGACCAGTAATTTGTGGAATGGTCCGAGATCAGAGAAACTTGACATTCTGCCGCTGCGAGAATTATATTGAAAAGTAGTTGTGAAACCAAAAAGCTTAGAAACACCAAGTGTTTACCTCGGCACCATGAGGTACATCAAAAAGAGACATTTTTACCAAATTGGAATACTTAATATGTAACGTCTAGCTCTAAGAACCTTCGAGATGAGTCGCTGGTGACACAAATTCTAAATATAGCAGAATTTGTAAAATGGAGCCAGAAAAAGCTCTTGGTCTCTCCAAGTACCGTGCGTAATAAAAAGATGATTGAATGGTAAGGTAATTATTGCGGCAAGTATAACATCCGAGCCAAGTTTAGTGACGCCTAAACCTGCTGAGAGTATAGGTTCTTTTTGCCTATAGTCTGCTGCAGGAAGAGGTATAAAAAGATGCGTAACTTTCGAGTCCCTAATTGCCTAATCTCTTCCTCCTCAAGACAAGATCGGGAATGCAAACTTAGGGCAACTTATCTTGTCTACAAGCCAAACACAACCGGCAAATCAGAAGGGAACAACTAGGGCATTTTGTATCCGCCGAGGTTATGTCTATGTATATTGTATGATTGTTGATTTTACTGTATATCGATAAAGATTATGCAATACCTTACCTTCAAACTATCGGAGTGGTACGTATGTTAAAACTGACGAGGGTAACGTGGATCCAAGCAGTCCACCATGTGACCAGGTAATATCCTGGACGCGCAATAAAGTGAAATTTATCCTGCCTCGTATTGTCCTAGCTCAGTCCCAACATTAACGCCGCATACTGAAAGTGATGGGACTCGAGTGGTGCTGACAAGGGACTCCCCATGTATTATCGGTAACGGAGCTTTGGTACTTTTAATGGAAATTTAGAGCAACACATTTTGAGAGCACTCTCTATGTACTTTATTGTTATAATATATCTATGTTATGGTAATAATAGTGCACATAAATACTAAACCAGAGATTATATATATATAATATTATATAGTATTTTATTATATAAATATTTATATATATGAATACGTATTATATATCCTATAATTTAGAGGGCAAGAATCTCAATTCTGTGTCGGGCGAAGCCTAAATTTCCGCCCCTAACATGGACATAAAATTCCGGAATTTTCAAGCGATTTTGACTATATAACACCAAAATGTAGCTTTTTTGCCCTCTAAAACGGTTTTCGGGTGTTTCTGTGCTGTAGTCATTTCTTTCAGAAATTTTCAAATTTTCAAAACCCATGTTTTTGGAATTTGTCAAAACTTTCAGCATTTTTTACCCGAATGACTTCAACTTGAAATATCATATATAGGGTCAATTATCTAAATAGTACAGAAGTACTTTTTCGATCTTTTGAGTTTTGTGCTCAGCGTTGTCCAATTCCAAACCCATTTTTTTTTTTTTTTTATATTGAAATGAAAACTTGCGATAATTTTTTTTTCCGTCGGATGAAGTGGATGAAATTTTCAGGCATATTTCAATCGGGCAAGATGCATCTTTTATACTTAGATATTTTTGTGTAACCTCAAAAGAAATTTTTTACAAAATTTCGAACGATTTTTTTTTTTTAAATTTGTTCCAAGAAAAATTAAAACTACTGCATATATTCAAAGAAATGATTTAAGTAAAAAAAAGTGCATCTCCCCCGACTACATAAGCCTGAAAATTTCATCCACTTCGCCTGAAACTGAAAAAAAAAATATTCGCAATTTTCATTTAAAATTTAACAAAAAGGGGATATTATTTTGTATATATCAAATCAAAAATCGAATAAAAAAGTACTTCTGTACTAATTTAGATAATGGACCATCTATGCAATATTTCAAGTTTGAAGTCATTTCTGGAAAAATTCTGGAAGTTGATACGAAGAATGTCCAAAAACATGGGTTTTGAAAAATTGAAAATTCGTGGAAGAATGACCACAGGCCAGAAACCACCGGAAAACAAGTTTAGAGTTCCAAAAAAGCTACATGGTGTTTATATTATGGTGCCCACTGTGTCTTCGCTTTCCTAGGGACCCATATATATATATATATATATATATATACAATTTATACATTACATATATATATTCACAATACACTGACATAATGTTCAAATGAAACTTAAAAAAGATTTGAGTTCTTGATACCATTTCTAAATATTTCAGAAACTCAAGGGCCCATATATCCAGCAGACACCTCTGTAGGAGAAGTTGGAACAAATCTTGGATAGCTGGTCTGCAGTAAATGCTCACTACAGTACCCCAGTACTCAATAGGAACCTGTTTCCGTGTGAATACCAGGAGGTATGGGTGGACTTGTTTATTGAGTATACATACCCATTAATCAGCTCAGCGCCGTGGAGAGGTTGGTTTAGTTCAAGGTTTTGAGATTTTAAAGAAGCAGAGAGGGCAGCCATGGCATCCAGCAATTTTGAAAAATTTATCTTTATGAAAGGGAATATGACACTATTCAGAATGCAGGAGGAGAGCGAAGAGGAACATGGCAGATAATTGAATAAGATTAAAATCTTTCTCATTTTTTGTTATATATATTTGCATCTTTCAATTAAAATTTAAAAATAATTCATCTTTAAATACTTGCGCTTTATTTTTTATATTTTTTTTGCGCACCTAAATTTGTGCTTTTAAAAAAAATTGATTTGCGGTCATGTGCGCTTTGCGCTTGCGAACTCATTTTTTTTTAAAAATTGTGCGCTTTGGCGCTTGCGGACTAAGTTTTTCCACTTTGCGCTCTAAAGTTTAAAATTTGGCGCCCACCTCTTGTTTAAAACTACAATTAAAAATAAACACCAGATGAATTAAATAAGTATGAAATTTCTATGGAAGTTCTTCTAAGACGGGGATATACAGGTCCAGTCCTGATATTATTTAAGTTAATTTAGCCACAATTTGCTACAAGTAAGATATGGCAAGGATCATTTAGGAGAAAAGGACTAATAAACCCTTATGGGAGGGCAGGGTATTAATTACTTTAAAAAATCGACCATAGGTGTAAACCTGAAAGACCCTGAAGTGTTTATCATTATGCGATCGGAATGGTTCAGATGTGTGTACGAGCGTCACGTGGCAATAGATCATTCTAGCGACATTACATCAGCTATAGATCGGTACAGTGAAATTAACGAGGAGAGCACAAATCAATATGATAGCCTCAATGAAACAGCTATGTCGCTCAATTATGTATACATGCCTTCAGAGATGTTACAAGATCAGGGAATGGCTTACATTTACACCCATACAGTTGAACATCAATATGTGGGGAGCACTAAAGCCCCTTTATTAAGGGTAGTGCATTCTCCCAAAAAGGGTAAAGTTATAACTTTTCCTACTGTTCATTACTTACCCCTGAATCGATCACATTTTGGCTATGTACGAGTGCATATAATATATGTAGAGGGAAGGGCTTTCCCATTCACTAACGGGACATTGTTGTGTAAAGTTCACATTAGAAAGAAGCAGCCGCATTAAAAAAAATGATGGGTTATTTTTTTAAACCAGCTTGTACGTGTGTGACATGCAATACAAGAAGACTTATACGAAATAGGGGAATGTGTAAGATTTTATATATAACTAATGTAATTACTTATATATATATATTCATTCACTAACTTACTTTCTCAGTGTAAAGATAATATAAGAAAGAAGCTCCGTTAATAATGTATGGTGACAGAGTATTCGTATTAACAAATTGCAAAGGGGATATGGACTGGGAGGATTTTTCGCTAAATTATGGAGAAGCGCAATGCCTCTATTTAGAAAAGAGGTGAATATATAGGGAAAAGGCTATAAGAACAAGAATAAACACTGTGAGTCCTTAAATAGAAGGATAGTTGGTGTTTCTGACGAGATGTTGGATGATGCTAAGCGAAAAATAAGGCGTAAGATGACGGGTCAAGGTAAAGATCGTAAGAAAATGTGTGCTAAGAAAAGCGTAAGGTAAAAAGACCTCTAAAGAAAAAATGCATTGATATCTTTTCTATTTAATTACTAACTGGCATCTTTTGCATAAATAGAATCATCAACCGTCTGTATTGTGTTTATAAGACAAGGCAAATCACGACTCGGCTCATTACACGATCAGAGCTCATACATTCATGCATGATGCATTTCCTTCATTCTTCTAGTCCGGACTGCTGTAAGAGTGAATTGGATATCTTCTCCATGAATCCTACCTAGATTAGTGTAGGTGAGACCAATTTCCTCAGTATTAACCCCATTCACTCAATTACCAACACGAATGTACCTCTCGAGTTCACTATCCCTGGCACATCGGATCAATATCTAGATCTATCCAATGTATTTTTATATTTAAAAATGAAATTGACGAAGCCCGATGGTACAGACCTTCCTTCATCCGACGATCACATAGTGTTCACGGAATCCAATTTCCTGTATACATGTTTTAGCCAGATTGAAATGTATCTCAATGAAACATCTCTGGGCGCGTCAGCTGCATATTATCTTGATAGAAGTTATATAGAACATTTATTAAATTATTCAGACGATGCTAAGCAGTCCCATCTCCAATCATGCGGGTTTTATAGTTTCAAAGATGTTAACAGTCAGTTAGATAAAGCTGCTAAGCCACAAGTAACACATATGAATTTTACGGACGTTTAAATGGTGATACCTTCTCTCAAGAAAGACTTATTCTACAAGCCGCAGATACTAGAATTCGCTTAACCAGATCAAATCCTTAACGCGCTCTTAAAATAAAACGTAAACCTGGTGCCACCGCCGTATGTCCAGAACCTATTTTCAAGTTGTTAGATGCCCATCTTTATGTTAGAAAAGTTAAATTATTACCCCAGCGACATTTGGAAGTTGAAAAATCTCTAATGAACAACACTACAGCAAAGTATCCTATCAAAAGAGTGGAAACTAAGTTATTTGATTTTACACAGGGATTATCGAGTATCAATATTCCTAACATTGTGTATTCTACCTCAAAAAGTAATAATAGGAATTTTTGAACATGATGCGTACTCCGGCCATTATAAAAAGTCACCCTATAAATTCTAATCTTTTGTACTTGGAGGTATCAGTCTACATGTAAACGGGCAGCCTGACGGTCGTGACTATGAAATGCTATACAATGGAAGACAATTTCTATGTTCAAGACTTTTTTATGACTTAATAACTAATATAGTTTCATGTAACTACAGCGGAACAGGAATAGATCTCGAAGCATACGCTAAGAATAACAATTTATAAGCTTACGATCTCACAGCAGACCTTTCAGCTTTTAATTAACGCAAGACATTTAAACATTTTAAGAAAGGGGATATTAGGGTTAAGTCTCTCCTTCGGTGGAAGTCTGCAATCACCTATCACTGTCTTCGTATATTTGGAACATCCTCAGCTCATTAAAATTGATAGAGCACACAACGTACTTTTGTATTATTAAAGATGAATGAAGAAGAAATAGAAAACTGTGTTTATAAACAAGCCATGATTTATAGGAGTTTTCGCTATTAATGAAATAGAATCAGTGAAAATGGAGGAGATAAGGGTTTTGTATTCAACACTTCACCTCGCCACATTACAACTGGAGGACATTGGATTTCAGTCAATAAGGGAAAAAATGATGCCGTTTACCTGTGTGATTCTTTGGATTTAAAATTTATATTGAGTAATCATTTTGTCATTTCATTTTTAAAACATAATAATGTGAAATATATAAAAACTATGCCTCACCCTGTTCAACCATCATATTCCAATTTATATGAATCTATTGTTTTTTTTCATTATATGTTTTTTAAGCAATGTGTGTTTAAATGAACTTGTAAATATATTTGATGCTAAGAATTTGTATGTCAATGATTATATAGTTTCTAATTATATAATACATGCTTTAAAACGAAAACTTGATTTTATTACCCTTAATAACTTATTTTCAAATATATATATATATATATATATATATATATATATATATAATGCTTATATATATATATATATATATATATATATATATATATATATATATATATATATATATATATATATATATATATATTATATATATATATATATATATATATATATATATATATATATATATATAGAATATATAGTATAAAAAAATAAAAATATATACACTTATATATATATATCTTTAAATATATATATATATATATATATATATATATATATGTATATATTGATAAGAACTGCTCATCCTTCTACACCTCACCGCAGTGTGATAGGTATTGATAAATATAACTTCACTCTGCTGGGATTGAACCTGGGCCCTAGCAGATGACCGCGTAAGTGTTTGACGACTACGCCACGATGGACTAAAACAAGAACGCGAGAATTCTTCCCGCGGGCAAAATTATGCCCGCGGCTTAATATTTTCATGCCCGCGATTTGTTTAATATATAATTTGTTTATAATTTATATTAAATATTTAAAAAGAAATTTTAAAATAAGAAGTAAAAAATAATGAAAACTATATATATATATATATATATATATTTTATTATATATATATATATATATATATATATATATATATATATATATATATATATATATATATATATATATATATATATATATATATATTGCCCGTCACATGAAAAATCTTTCAAAAAATTGCCCGCCATTTTAAAAAGGTTCCCCACCCCTGCATTAAGCGAAGGACTCTTGAGATGGACCCTGGAAGGTGAATAGAGTAATCATGCGCTCTACCAGTCGACACTCAGGTGTAGGGTCAAACAGAAACTATCAGTGTTCAAACTATCTGTTTGACCCTACACCCGAGTGTGGACGGGAAGAGCGCGCTGTGGTTCCTGTTTGGTGGGTGATATATTCACTACACGAACATTTCTCGCGTTCGTCTTTAGTCCATCGTGGCGTGTCGTCAAACACTACGCGGTCATCTGCTAGCCCAGGTACACCCCCAGTAGAGTGAAATTATTTAATGGTTATTTTTATGAATATATATATATATATATATAAGAGTTATATATTATATTATATATATATATATATATATATATATATATATATATATATATTATATATATATATATATATATATATATATATATATATATATATATTAAGGTTATTTTGTTATTATTAGTTATTGTTATATAGATTTAATATATTTTATCTAAAATTTTATACGGTTAATGCATTTCTTATTGCTATATATATATATATATATATATATATATATATATATATATATATATATATATATATATTATGCAGAAGTTCACGGGACTGTGTTAGGTACCTATCTTTTGGGGTAGTAATCACTTCTATGATATTTAGGTTTTAATACTCTCTAGGGCAGAATTTACTGCTCTTTCGAATGGTTTGGGTATTTTTAAAAAATAAAAAATATTTTATTCATTATACACAGGGGTACATGGGGGGAGGGTCAATTTTTGGGAAGTCATAAATGAAAAATCGCGATAACCTTTTTATTATTCATCCGATTAGCACGAAACTTTCGGAGCATGTATAGTCGAAGAAGATTTACATTTTTTTAGATAACTTTTTTGTATACAGAGTAGAACTGCCACTGTGCATGGGAAAAATTTCAAATTTTCAAAATTTTCCCCATAAGCAGTGGCAAACAACTTGCGTTTAAAAAACAATATTCTAAACAAAATAAGTTAATCTCCCCTATTTATATATGATCTGGAAACTTCGTATTGATCAGATGAATAATAAACAAATTATAAAATGCTATACAATGGAAGACAATTTCTATGTTCAAGACTTTTTTTCTGACTTAATAACTAATATCGTTTCATGTAACTACAGCGGAACAGGAATAGATCTCGAAGCATACGCTAAGAATAGCAATTTATACGCTTACGATCTCACAGCAGACCTTTCAGCTTTTAACGCAAGACATTTAAACATTTTAAGAAAGGGGACATTAGGGTTAAGTCTCTCCTTCGGTGGAAGTCTGCAATCACCTATCACTGTCTTCGTATATTTGGAACATCCTCAGCTCATTAAAATTGATAGAGCACACAACGTACTTTTGTATTATTAAAGATTAAAGAAGAAGAAATAGAAAACTGTGTTTATAAACAAGCCATGATTTATAGGAGTTTTCGCTATTAATGAAATAGAATCAGTGAAAATGGAGGAGATAAGGGTTTTGTATTCAACACTTCACCTCGCCACATTACAACTGGAGGACATTGGATTTCAGTCAATAAGGGAAAAAATGATGCCATTTACCTGAGTTATTCTTTGTATTTAAAATTTATATTGAGTAATCATTTTGTCATTTCATTTTTAAAAGAAAAATGTGAAATATATAAAAACTATGCCTCACCCTGTTCAACCATCATATTC
Source organism: Trachelipus rathkii (assembly GCA_015478945.1). Lineage (NCBI taxonomy): Eukaryota > Metazoa > Arthropoda > Malacostraca > Isopoda > Trachelipodidae > Trachelipus > Trachelipus rathkii. Next base: position 16,975 of record JABUQX010049929.1, read on the forward strand.
CAATTTATATGGAATCTATTGTATTTTTTTCATTATATGTTTTTTAAGCAACATATGTTTAAATGAACTTGTAAATATATTTGATGCTAAGAATTTGTATGTCAATGATTATTTAGTTTCTAATTATATAATGCATGTTTTAAAACGAAAACTTGATTTTATTACCCTTAATAACTTATTTTCATATATATATATATATATATATATATAGGTCTTTTATAAAAATATATTTTTATATATATATATATATATATATATATATATATATATATATATATATATATATATATATATATATAGGGCTGATTGGGGGGCTTTGCGTCGTTTCTACGCTAACTATAATTGGAATGACTGCTTTGACTCTGGTGGCGTATCAGTTTCTTCCGATAAGGTGGGAGCTGTAATCGTTGATGGGATGAGCAGGTTCATCTTTCTTCGACTAAATCTTTCTCCTCATAATCCATGGTTCGATCGTGCTTGTTCTCTGGCCATTCAGGCTAGAGACAGTGCGTATCGGGAGTGGAAAAATTCTCGTTCTCCTATCACTCTTGCTAATTTTCATTCAGCTAGAAATCGTTGCAGGATACTCTTCGACGAGCAAAGCGGGCTTTCATCAAACGAAAGTGCGCTAACTTCCTAGGCTCTCCTACTGAAAAATCTTTCTGGCCTCTTGCCAAAAACAACTCTAACAACTTCTATAAATCTGCCTTTCCTCCTCTTTTTCGATCTGATGGTGCTGTTGCTAATTCTCCAACTGAAAAGGCCAATCTCTTTGGTCTCCTATTTTCCTCTAACTCAACCCTGGACGATTCTGGCATTCCCTTTCCTCCTTCTCTCAGGTGTCCCATGCCTTGCCTGTGATTACATTTGATCGAGTGCATGGACCCTGAAATCTATGAACGTTAGAAGGCGGGGCCCGGATGGCATTCTTCCTCGTGTTTTGAGGAGTGTGCTTCCGTGCTGGCCCCTCCTCGTTCAACTATATTTCTTATGTCTCAACTAACACTTTCCTTTTTTAGCGTTGGAAGCACGCACATGTCCAGCCGGTTCCGGAAGCTGCCCTGATCCTTCTAACTATCGCCCTATAGCTCTCACTTGTACTTATCTAAGATCTTTGAAACCCTTTTCAACTCTCTTTACTTGAGAGATCATCTGAATCCTTTATTCACTTTCCGATCACCAGTACGGCTTTCGGTGCTCGAGGTCTACCGGCGATATACTTTCCTATCTCACTGATTTATGGTTTTCCGCCCTTAGGAACTACGGGGAGACTTGCGTGGTGGCGCTTGCCATATCCAAAGCATTTGACCGGGTGGCGCACGCGTCACCGCTCTCCGCTCCCTTCCTTTGCTTCTCTTTGCTTACTTATGTCTAGTTTTCTCTCAAATCGGTCAATATCGGCTGTTGTTGACGGGGCGACTTCTTCTTCTTTTTCTGTCAATTGTGGTGTTCCTCAGCGTTCTGTCTTCATCTCCTACTTTATTCTTACTTTTCATTAATGATCTTCTCTCACCAGCACATTATCTAACTAACTCTATCCACTTGTATGCCGATGACTCGACCCTCTTCATTCTTCAACCTATTTCAAATCTGCTTCCTCTTTGTTTCTAGAATTGCCTCTGCCTTAATCTTTCCGATTCTATTCTCAATGATCTGGATAGAATTTCCTGGTGGGGTCGTCTCAACCTTTGTGAAATTTAATTCTTTAAACTCAACTTCTACAAATCTCCCTAAAACACCTCCCAGCTTTCCTATCTCTTTCGACGGTTCTCTCGCTCTTCTGTTGACAATATAAACATTCTTGACCTTAACATAAACCAAAATGTCTTGGAAACCTCACATCACAATGGTTGCTAGGGCGGACCCTCAAAGAAACTGGGAGTTCTGTTTAGACTGCGAGACTTTTTTTCTTCTTCTCAGTTACTCCAGCTATACAAGGGCCTCATCCGCCCTTGTATGGAGTACTGCACTCATCTGGGGGGCTCTGGTTTCACCCGGCTTTGGACAGGGTCGAATCAAAGGACAAAAGACTTATAAACTGTTCCGTACTTTCCACTTCACTTGACTCCCTCTATCTTTGCGGCGTGATGTTGGTGCTTTATCTCTTTTCTATAGGTACCGCAGCGGCAGGTGCTCGAGGGAACTTGTCACTCGCGTACCACCACCTTTACGACGCCCTCGTAGCACAAGGGGTGCTGTGTCTGCGCATGAGTTTTGTGTAGATATTTATAAATCTAGGTTAGTTCGCTGCGGTGCTTCCTCTTCCTTCCTGCCACCTCTGTTCTGTGGAATTCTTCCATCTTCTGTGTTTCCTGCTGAATTTAATCTCTGTCACTTTAAAGCCTGCGTCTGTGCTCATCTGCGAAATTACTCCTCCTTGAATAGGAGGGCTCTGCCCATGAGTGGTGGTGACAACTCAAATATATATATAGTATATATATATATATATATATATATATATATATATTATATATATATATATATATATATGATATATATAGCAGTTACATATATAGAGAAATATAAAAGTATACATATATATATTGTATTTATATATATATATATATATATATATATATATATATATATATATATATATATATATATATATATATATATATATATATATATATATATTATATATATTAATGTATATATATATATATATATTATTATTATATTACTATATATATATATATATATATATATATATAGTTATTATTATTATTATTATATATATATATATATATATATATATATATATATATATATATATTATTATATCATATATTAAGGATGGTCCTTACAGTACTCCAACTCTTGGGGATAGTAATCATCAATTCTATGATTTTTAAGTTTTAATACTCCAAGGCAGAATTTACTGTTCTTTCGAATGGTTTAGGTATTTGTAAAACATAACAAATATTTTATTCAATATACTCAGGGGTACGCTGGGGGAGTGTCAATTTTTGGGAAGTCATAAATGAAAAATCGCGATAACCTTTATCATTTATCCGATCAACACGTAACTTTTGTATCATGTATAGTCGAAGAAGATTTACATTTTTTGTTTAGATATTTTTTTTGTATACAGTAGATTGGCCGCTGTGCATGGGGAAAATTTCAAATTTTCAAAATTTTCCCCATAAGCAGTGGCAAACCCCTTCAGCTTACAGAAAAATATTTTAAACAAAAACTGTTAATTTCGCCCATTTATATATGATCTGGAAATTTCGTATTGATCGGATGAATGATAAACAAATTATGAAATGCTATACAATGGAAGACAATTTCTATGTTCAAGACTTTTTTTATGACTTAATAACTAATATCGTTTCATGTAACTACAGCGGAACAGGAATAGATCTCGAAGCATACGCTAAGAATAGCAATTTATACGCTTACGATCTCACAGCAGACCTTTCAGCTTTTAACGCAAGACATTTAAACATTTTAAGAAAGGGGACATTAGGGTTAAGTCTCTCCTTCGGTGGAAGTCTGCAATCACCTATCACTTAATAATTTTAATTATAAAAGGAATCAAATATATTTAATTAAATTAAATAAATATTTTTGAAAAGAAATTTTTTTACAAAATAATTTTTTTTATAGAAGAATGTTGTATTAGATTATATATATATATATATATATATATATATATATATATATTATATATATATATATATATATATATATATATATTATATAGTATATATATATATATATATATATATATATATATATATATATATATATATATATATATATATATATATATATATATATATATATATATATATATATATATATATATATATATATATATATATATATATATATATATATATATATATATATATATATATATATATATATATATATATATATATATATATATATATAATATAAATTTGTTTGAACGCAAGTAGTAATATACTCGACATTTATAATAAAAATAAGGCGTACATGACTGATCTTGCCCACTTCTATGGCTTGCCAAAGATTCACAAGCCTAATCACCCCTTACGCCCTATCATTTCCAATTCCAATACTAATTGCACTACTTATAAACTTTCTTCCTGGTTATCTTCTTAATTAAAACCATTAATCGGCAAAATTTCACCTTCCCATCTCATCAATACAGAAGATTTCATACAACGTATTCATACACTTAATCCTTCCACACACCAATTTCTTAGCTTTGACGTCACCTCCCTTTTCACTTCCGTACCTGTCCCATTTACTCTAAACTTACTAGAAAACTATATTCAAGAACATAACATCACTTTAAATTATCCTTTCTCCCTTCTTAAGCAACTTATTTCTCTCACACTTGATCACAGTTTTTTTTACTTTAACAATTCTTTTTACAAACAAACTTATGGCCTCTCAATGGGTTCTCCCTTATCTGTCACTTTAAGCAATATTTTTATGGAACTCTTTGAACACCACTACATTATTCATCACCCTTCTCTTCTAATGCCACATGGCTTCGTTATGTGGACGACGTGTTCTGCTCACTTCCAAATGACATCAATATAAATTTCATTTTACAACATATAACATTCATCCATCTATCTCCTTCACACATGAATTACCTAATAACTCTTCTCTACCCTTTCTAGATACTTTAATTTCATGGAAAAACTCTCCACATCTATCCTTTTCTGTCTACAGAAAAGCCACTTCTCCCTCCTCTTATATACATTGGTTTTCGACTCATACATATAACACAAAATTAGCTACACTAACTGCCCTCTATCTTAGAGCTCTTCGAGTTTGCTCTCCTATTCTTTCTGAAGATCTTCTTTTTCTACTTTCTCATCGGTTAATATCCTTCTTATGTCATTAATTCAGCATTTCACAAAATACATTCAAAATTTATAATAGTAACCTCCTGAAACTTATACCACTTTTTCCTATCTTCCCATTCCTTATAATTTAAATCAATTAAAAGAACATCTTCCTAAAAATATTCGTTTTTATAAAAAGCAATACAATTCCCTTGGAAAAAAGTTTTTAAACCCCTAAAATTAATACTTATCAAACGCCATGCATTTATAAAATTCCTTGCTATGACTGTCCATCTGTTTAAATCGGCGAGCTAATGATCTACCAGACGAGTTAAACAACATAAACATGATCTTATAAAATACTCTCCTAATTCAGCTTTAACAGTCCATCGAACTCTGCACGACCATAAATCAATATAAATTCTGTTTCTCCATTGAAATACATTAATCAAGTTATGAAGAGGAAAATAATTGAATCGTCATATATATTTAACACGATAATTTTAATAAAATACCGGGAGAAGTGAGCCTTGACATTATTCAAAATTCTATACCCTAAATTCAGGATGCCTTATGGATGTGAAGAGGAGGGACGGCCAACTAAATTAAACAATATTTTTCATTTAACTTTTTTTATTTTTGTATATTCTTGTCATTCCATCTGACAGAGGCCTTTGATTGTCTTAGGCGAAAGCTAATGGTTACTTTGTTTTGTTTATATTTCATAATTTTATCTTGTGATGTTTTATTCAATTTATGTGCCTAGGGTGACTATCCTATATATATATATATATTATATATATATCTATATATATATATATATATATATATATATATATATATATATATATATATATATATATATATATATATATATATATATATATTAATTCAATTAAATAAATAATTTGAAAAGAGATTTCGGAAAATATTTGATTTTCTTGAAGATATTTACTTTAAATAAATAAATACATTAATATTTTAACAATTATATTTATTTCCTTTTCCGAATACGTTTGGTATATCAAATTTCGAATATTTTTATGTTAAAAACTCGGAAAAATTATAATTTGGCCTCAATTTTAATTTGAAATCATAATAAATACCAAAAAAAAATTGATTATATTTAGGTATGTTTATATATTTTGCATCAATTTATAACAAAGGAGTAATGGAATTAAAATATATTTTTTTATTTTGTTTGATTTAACCCTCTATTATTTAGTGTAAATTTACAGTTAACCCCGGTAGAAAACCCCGGTTTTTCCTGATTTTTGCCGGGGCCGGGGCCCGCACGGTCCCTACTTACAGCAGACCTTTCAGCTATTTTCAGAATATTTTAAGTTGCCAAAAAAAAATTGGTCATGTAACTTTTTTAATATTTATCCGATTACAATGAAACTCACAGCTTGTTCAAGTCACAATATTCTATTTAGATTAATATTTCGTATTCCCAACGGTTTTGCCGCTAATCACGAGAAAACTTTTGAAAACTTCGAAATGTTTCCCATGAACAGCGGCAAATCTGTTCGGCCTACAAAAACTTTATCTAAACAAAAAATGTGTATCTTCCCCAATTATATATGCTCTGAAAATTTCAAAATGATAGTATGAATAATAAAAAAGTAAATTTTAAATAATTGGTGGCACATAACTTTTTTATTATTTATCCGATTAGATTGAAATTTTCAGAGCTTATAGATTTAGGCGAGATAAACATTTTTTCATTTATAGAAACTTTTCGTATACCCAACGATTTTGCCGTTGCTAGCGGTTCAACTTCTTTGCTTTATAACTCAAAAATATATTTTTCGACAACG
>JABUQX010049930.1:5000-12500 GCA_015478945.1 Trachelipus rathkii
GTTCGGTGAAAAATTCTCTAGAGAGGAATTCCAAATCTTGATATCCATTGCATGAAAGCAGGTGTGACAGATTTTGATGTTGTATTCACTAGAGGAATTGCTTTTGTCCACTTAGTATTTTTTGTCAATGCAGTTGAGAAGATACACTGTTTCAAATCTCTGCAACGGGATGTTCATGGGAGCAATAGGTGGCTTAGCATGACGTTGAATTTATTATAGTTGACACTGTTGACAGGAGTGAATCAAAATTCTGATGTCACGATCCATATTAGGCCAGAAATACCTAGTCTTTTTAAGACGCAGAAAAGACTTAACTCCAGGATGAAACCTGATGAAAATTGTTGAAGACCTGTTAACGTGAAGGTTAAGGCAAAAATGGTCACCAAAAGCTGAAGATGTATTACACCATACTTGAAAATTATCTTGCAGAGGGTAAGGATGAAGAGGCTGAAAAGTGTTAGTTTCCTCATCTGTTGATTGAAGACGAGCGAAAGCAGGTAAATTGAAGGCACATACTGTTACCGAGGATATCTGGGAAAAAACATCTGCCATAATATTATCTGCTCCCCTCAAGTAATTCATTGAAGAGACATATTCTGTTAAGACAGAAAGATGCCGTGCTGCCGATCACTTTTTGCTTGATTCCTACTGTAGAAAGCTGAAACGAGAGGTTTGTGATCAGTGCACAAGATGACATTCCTTCCTTCCAACATATGCTTGAAATGAAGAACAGAATAGTAGGCTGCTAGAAGTTCACGGTCGAAAACTGAGTATTTGCGTTGCTGTTCTGATAGCTTTTTGCTGTAGAAATCTATAGGTACTGGCTGTCCATCAACCATCTGATGAAGGACTGCTCCTATAGAAGTCTGGCTACTATCCGTTACAAGTTGAAGATGGGTTACATCTGGCAGGGAAAACGGAAGAGTTGTGGTATTTTAGAGTTTATTCTTGATTCAATGACGGCTTCTTCTTCTTCTTCTTCTTCTTCTTCTTCTTCTTCTTCTTCTTCTTCTTCTTCTTCTTCTTCTTCTTCTTCTTCTTCTTCTTCTTCTTCTTCTTCTTCTTCTTCTTCTTCTTCTTCTTCTTCTTCTTCTTCTTCTTCTTCTTCTTCTTCTTCTTCTTCTTCTTTTGGTCATTTTTTGGATGGTGTGTTTTCTTTTTCTGATAAAGGAAAGACGAGTATTGCAAAACAAGGGATGAAACGGCGATAGTATCCAATCATTCCCAAGAATCTTCTAAGAGCTGCTGAATCTTGAGGAAGAGGGTACTTGGAAATTTCGGATTTCATTTCTGAAGAAGGAGAAATTCCTTATGAAGAAATATATTATCCCAAATATTTGTGAGATGATTTGAAGAATTCACATTTTTTTAAAGATATTTTGAAAGAATTGTCTTGAAGAAACTTAATAACTCCCCTGAGATGTCCTTCATGCTGTTTTAGATATATGTAGAAAAATTCAAGGTTTCTAAAAATGAAGTTCATTATGCGTTGAAACGTAGGGCCAGCATTTTTCAAATCAAACCTCATAGATATATATTCAAAAAGGCTGATAAGAATTGTTATGGTAGTATTTTCAATGTTCTCCGTTCGTATTGGAATTTAGTGATATTTGCTGAAGATTGTTAATCCATGTAGACTTTGTGAGAGACTTTGAAAGTAAGGAAGTGGATGCCCATCTCTTTTAGTAATATCCTTCAAAGATCAGTAATCACTTAAAGCTTCCAAGTTCCTGGGATTTTCTTTGGCACCAGATGGAGCAGAGAAGGCCAAGAAGACTCGAAAGGTCGGATGATTCCATTCTTAAACAGAGTGTCGGATTTTGCTTTTGTTGCTTTTAGTTTATCTACAGGAAGACGACGAGGTCTTACAAACACTGGAGGAGAATCACCAGTCTCTATGTAGTAAACAGGTCATTTTGGGATAAATTTGACTTTTGTCAAGTCGATAAGTGATGTTAGCAATGGAAACTCCTGAAGCTAAGATGAAATATTTGAGTCTTCAATGTTAGAGTTGATTCGTAATGAAGGAACTTCCTCAAAAGAGGGCTGAAGAGGTGCCAGAAGAGACGTATTTGTGTCTTGTAGAGTTTTCTCCCCACAATCCATAATTAAATGGTAATGGTGTAAAAATTCCATACCCAAGATTGACATTTCAATATCAGCTACTTTGAAAGACCAATTAAATTCTCGTCGCTATTTCACCATGACATATGATAGTTGAGCCATTAGCTGATAAAGAATTAACATTAGCTGCAAATAGGGACATGTTGGTTATCATTGAAGAAGGTAGACTTGAAATGGAAGCACCGTGGTTTAAGAAAAAGAGAGTATCTCCTCCGAATATTGTGACATTGACAATAAGTTACATGCTGATTATAGCGCAACAATCAGCTCTCTCTTCTAGTTTTACGTTGGTATGTAAGAAGCAGATCTAGAAGATGGGCGAGACGAGTTTACGTCTGCTCATTAGCTTTGTCAGGCCACTTACACCATGGTCTGCATATTCTTGCCTGTTAAGCGAAATAAATGTGGGCACGGCAGATGTGGGGGTCTTTGATTTTGACCAAAATGACGCAGTCCCACAGGTGTTTCTGTAGCAGATGTTGTCGTTGTTATTGCTGCTGCTGCTGCTGCTGCTGATGATGATGTAGTTGCTTGTGTAATCGTTGTTGTGAACACAGTTATGACAGAAGCGGACGATACCAAAACAACTAGATCATTTGCTAGTTCACCAAGTTGTTCAAGGGTGAGTACTTTTTGCGAAGCCATAGTTGGTCGAATGTTGGTTGGAAGAGACTTCAAGAACTGCATCCGAATGATGTCTTCCAAAATTTTCAATTTTGCACCATAACGAATCATTTCTCGTAAATGAAGGGAAGACTTGCCACTGTAGGCTTGTTTGGACATAAACTCTGAATAACTCTGTCTTACTTTTCTCGTAGATGGTAATGACTGCTTTCTTCAGCGGAGTGTAAGCTTGAGCATCGAGTTCTGCAGAAGAGATACGATCCACGACATCTGTTGGCAATTGCGAGAGAGCTTGGAAGTACTTCGTCTTCTCCGAGGTTATTTTTAATAGGTGAAATTGTGCCTCTAAGACTCTGAACCAGGTTGGAACTGAAGTCTCAGAAAACACTGGAGGCTTCACCTTGATCCCAGCGATAGTTTCTTCTATCTGATCTTCGGGAGGAGGCTGCTGGTCTCGTTGTCTGTAGACATCTTCTTGAGAAAGTGTTCGACTTCTGCCTGAATCTTGAGAGAGTGGCCCTTCTTCTTGAGTCTTGAGCGGGTAGTATCTTTTCTTCTTATTCCTCCACTGCACAAGGTAGTTGTTGAAGTTCTTTTGAAGTCTCACGTAATGACTTCCATTTTACGTTGTGAGACCTAAATATAAACAGGTACTAGCTTATTGCAGCTTTCTCTGTCGGAAGTCGCCTTCTTTCGCTTACAGAAGCTATGTATGACGCTAGCTACTCGAGGCTAATGAACCAGCAACATAAGTCGTTATAACCCTTTTTATAACTTATCTCTATAGTGGGAGAGTTAAACAGCTATTTGTTTTTTGGTTAATTTTTATTAAACATCATCTTTAATATATATACTTAAAATCCTTTTGTATCGCATTCTTGTCAAGTGAATACCAAAATAATAATTTATATAATTCTTTCCTACAGATAAATTTTAACTCTAGCTGCTAAATTGTAAATATTAACATCACGTTAAGTTTTTATAAAATGGTAATATATTTTCCGTCTAAAGAGTTTTGGACAATTTTTGATTTCCATTTTCTATAACGTTTTTAAGCTCAACTAACATATTGAACAATTTAAAACGCTTTAAAAAAATACTTTTAAAATTCATTTTTAGATTTATAATATTTTTTAAAATATCTAAATAATATATATATATATATATATATATATATATATATATATATATATATATATATATATATATATATATATATATATATATATATATATATATATATAGGCACTTTCCTTTTTTAAAAGGATGTTACATAAAAATACAGATTTCGAAATATCGCTGAACACTAATCGTCTAACCATGCACTGTGACGTGTTAGCAAACTCCAATAGAAGAAGAAAAGTTGCCACATGTTGCTTTATTATATCATATTAATTTTTAATGTTAATTTTGTTTAATTTCTTTATTTTTGCAAGGGCCTCGAAGGCGACGATTGGGACGAGGGGGACGAAGTCTGATCGTCCGCTGAAGACCGAGAGACCCTGACTCTTTGACATCTTGGCGATTTAATCTTGGTATTCCTTTAGTTTAAAAAAAGAAAAACTGTTATTGGCAACCTTTGTCCGCTCTATTGCCTTGAAATAATCGAAAAAATCGAATATCGCTCGTTCGATATATATCGGTTAACATCCTTTTAAAGGAAAGTTCCTATATATATATATATATATATATATATATATATATATATATATATATATATATATATATATATATATATATATATATATATATATGGTGCGTCTTCAGAGGGGCATCTCCCTCCTATATTTGTTTACTCTTCTCCAAAAGCAACACCACCTCTTTTTGCGATGCAGGTGTTTTAAGTACAGCCCTACATCATATGGCTTCATTTCCTACGTACTAAAGGGAACAAGCTATAATATATCAAAAGGAAGGTCAGTTTGTGTAATTTTTCTATACTCTTTTAACGTTTATTTAAAATTGGTAGTATCGTTAATTCGCTACACTAGATCCAAGACTTCGTAATTAGGCCTTAATTAGAAAACCATAGAAGAAAATAAAAAAAAATATTATCAATAATTTCATGCGTGACATTTTCTGGTACGCACGATTTACCGCTTCGGGGTAAGCATCATGATGAGGGAGTGCTGCAAGATTTGTGCCGCTTACGAATAGATGCCGGAGATCAGTTATTGAAAAACCATTTTGAAAAGGGGAAGAAAAATGCCACATACCAATCAGTTCAGATTCAGAATGAGATCATTTCTCTATGTGGTACTACTATAAAGGAAAGCATCGTTAAAAAGGTAAAGGAAGCGTGCGCTTATAGCTTATTAGCAGATGAAACCGCTGACATTTCTGGAAAGGAACAATTATTCATAGGGTTGCGCTACTTCGATAAAGAGTCCGATGAAGTCAAAGAGAAATTTATTGGCTTTGCAGAACTGAAAGCGCTTGTCGCAAAAACCATTGCAAAAGCCATTGACGATTTTGTCATGACCGAAGAACTGGATCCCGAGAAATGCGTGGGCTTGGGTTTCGATGGCTGTTCTACGATGTCTGGCAAAGAAGGAGGTGTCCAAGCAATATTGCGGAAAAAGTATAAAAAAAACATTGTTCTTTCATTACTCTTCACACAAACTAAATCTAGTAGTAAATGATTTGAACACAATACCAGAAATCCGCAATACTGTGGGAACTATAAAGGACATTATTACGTTTTTTCGCGAGTCGGTCTTGAGAAGAAAACTAATGCCAAACATCCCAAGCCTATGCCAGACCAGATGGTCTGAACAACACAAGTGCATCAGAGTGTTTGAGGAGCACTTTGTACGAATGATGCAAGCATTAGAAACCCTCTCCATTGAAGGAAATACCGCCACAAGAAAAAGCGCTTTTCATTTGCATTCAGAGGCATGTAAGTCGTCATTCATCATGGCTATGATATTGATCGCGAAGTACTCTGCGATGTTAGAGCCAGTTGTAAATGCTCTCCAATCAAAGACCTTGGATATCGTCAAAACCTCTCAGCACATTCAACACATTGTGGAAATAGTTAGGAAGGGTTAAAAAGGAAGCTAATCGATGCCCAGCAACTGGGACTTGATCTGAATATACCACGGATTTTGGTAGGCAGCAGCACTGCAGCAACCATCCAGCAACAAATTCCACGAAGTTCTGGAGAAGATCATAATAATTCCCGTATCTAGATTCACTACTTAACCTCTTCAATGGAATTACGGTTTTCTACTGAAAATACATCTGCTTTTTTTACTAAATATATATCTGTATATATATATATATATATATATATATATATATATATATATATATATATATATATATATATATATATTTTTGACCAACTAATTTTCAAACTAATATAGGTATATATATATATACAGTGTTTGGCTCGCTACCCAAAAATAATTGCGGCGCAATCGCAATCGCAATTCGTAAGAAATAATGCGATCGCAACCGCAAACGCAATTGCGGTAGACCGCGAATTGCGGTCACAACCGCAATTCGCAACCGCAACTATTGTACGTTAAATATACTAAAACAAGAGAAATAAATACTTCCGCAGCAAATATATATATATATATATATATATATATATATATATATATATATATATATATATATATATATATATATATATATATATATATATAATTTTACACTCTTTCTTTCTTTCTTTATATATATAAATATATAACATATATATATATATATATATATATATATATATATATTAGTGATGGACCGGATGTCAAAATTTGACTATTTGCGGATGCGGATCTTAGGGGATAGGGATGCGGATGGATGCGGATCTTAAAGTAGATGAGGATAGGATGTTTACTCTTTGAAGTTTGAATTAAATATATATATATATATATATATATACTCTCTCTATATATATACTCTCTATATATATATATATATATATATATATGTATAACTATATACTCTCTCTTTACTCTTCTATATATATATTTACAGTTGTCACCACCACTCACTACAGATGAGCACAGACGCAGGCTTTTAAAGTGAGAGAGATTAGATATTCAGCAGGAAACACAGAAGATGGAAGAGAATTCCTCAGAACAGAGGTGGCAGGATGAAGGAGGTACCGCATCAAAAAAACTTGGTGTTACCAATATCAACGCAAAACTCATGCGAAACAGCACCCCTTTTGCTACGAGGGCGTCGTAAAGATGGTGGTACGCGAGTGATAAGCTCCCTCGAGCACCTGCCGCTGCGGTACCTATAAAAAGAGATAAAGCACCAACATCGCGCCGTAAAGATAGAGGTCAAGTGAACTGGAAAGTGCAGAACAGTTTATAAGCCTTTTGGCCTTTGCCTCAACCCTATCCAAAAGCCAGGTGAAACCAGAGGCCCCCTGATATGAGCAATTACTCCATACAAAAGAGGTTTATGAGGCCAACAGCCTTAGCTGGAGCAACCGAGAAGAGGAAAAAAAGTCTCGCAATCTAACAGAACTCCCAGTTTCTTTAAGAGGCCACCCTATAACTCATTTATGATGTGAGGTTTCCAAGACATTTTTTGTTTATGTTAAAGGCCAAGGAATGTTTATATTGTCAACAGTAGAGTGAAGAGAGAACCGTAGAAAGAGATAGGAAAGTTAGAAGGTGTTTTTAGAGAGGGAGATTTGTAGGAGTTTGGTTTTAAGGGCCGTTCTGGGTTGAGACGACCCACCAGGAAATTCTATCAGATCATCGAGAATAGAAATCGGAAAGATTAAGACTA
>JABUQX010049930.1:20000-25809 GCA_015478945.1 Trachelipus rathkii
AATGTGTTAAAAAAGCCAACGATGAGGTCTCAAAAGAAAGGTGTATAAAAATATATAAGGAGGAAAAAGGAAGACAAAAATGCATATGTAGGAGGATAAAAGAGTTAAATGAACAAATTGGAAGGAGGCTGAATGGGGACTTACAAGGAAATAGGAAGTTCTTTAGGAAAGAAGTACGAAAGGTTAAGAAAGAAAGCAAGAGGAATCTTCATAGAATAATAAACAGGGATTGCACTTTTGTAACTGATGAAACGGATTTGAGGAGAGTGTGGAGGGAAAACTTCGAAAATTCTGCATAACATTGACAGTAATGAAGTGATAGTGAATGTGTGTGGGTTTGATAGTATAGGAAAAAATAGGTATTTTGGGGATGAGATAATTAGCAGGGAGAAGATAACCGGTTAAGTGAGAAAGTTGAAGAATGATAAATCCGCAGGTATAGATGGAATTACTGGTGAAATGATCCAAGATGAAAGCAAGATTGTGATTGACTGGATATGGAAGTTGTTCAACAGAGCATTTATGGAGTGCATAGTTCCAAAAGATAGGAGGATAGCAGTAATAGTATCCTTATATAAAGGTAAGGGAGAAAAGGGGAGCTATAAGTTTATCGAGTGTTGTAGGGAATATATATATATACTGGTATTTTGTTTTAGTTGAAAGAGTGTGTAGAGTGACTGACGTAATGATAGACAAAGAATAAGGTGCATTTAGAAGTGGTAGAGGTTGTGTAGATCAAATCTTCTTATTGAAACAGATGATTGAGAAAATGAAAGAAGAATTAATCGTATTTCAATTTTATGAACTTTCAATTGGCGACAGACAGGATTAATATGGATTCTCCATGGCTGATGTTGGTAATATATGGTGTTGGTGGAAGGCTTTTGAATGGAATCAAAAGTATATATGTCGATAGTGAAGCGTGTGTAAGAATAAATGGAATTGAAAGTAAAATGTTTAATATTAATAGCGGAGTGGGTCAGGTATACGTTATCTTGGCTATTAATTTCGTATATGGATTGGGTGGTGAAAGAATTAGAGGTAGGGTTGGTAGGCAAGGTGATAGACTGATGGAGAATGGAAGAGAGTGGAGGGTGCCTTGCTTATTGTACGCTGATTTTGGTTTTGTGTGGCGAATATGAGAAAAGTTTGAGAGGACTGGTAGAGGGGTTTGGCAGTGTGTGTAAAAGGAGTTGTTACAAGGTAAATGTAGATAAGAGCAAATTAATGGTAGAGAGTGAAGAGAGTCCCCGGTATGAAATCATGTTGGATTGGAACAAGTATCTGAGGTTAAATATTTAGGCTATATATCGGAAGAAAATGGAACGGGTGATGCAGAGTGTAGTTAGAAAGTTGTTTAATAGTAGGAAGGTGGCTGGTGCAATTAAATTCTTGGTGAATGCAAAAGAACTACTGTAAGTCTTGAGTGAGCTAAGGATTTGTTATTACCGGTGCTACTGATAATAGTGAAACTATGGAGTGGAATAAGAGATATAGATCTAAGATACAATCTGTTCAAATGGATAATTTTTGAGGCTTGTAAGGTGTGAGAAGAATTGATATAATGAGGAATCAACGTGTTATGGAGTTGTGTGGAGTAAAGAAGGGTTTAAGTAAGAGAATAGATGAGGGTGTATTAAGATGGTTCGGTCATATGGAAAGGATGGATGATAGTCGGTTGCTTAAACGGATGTATAGTGGTGAGCGAGCTGGGAATCGACCTGTTGGGAGACTGAAGAAAAACTTGGTTGAGTAAGTAAAGGAATATCTCATGGAAGTTAATGTGAGTTTGGCAGAGAAGAAAAGATAGGTGCATAATAATAGTGAATGGCTGGGTTTTGCGAAGGGGGCATAGCTGTGGGCCTGGCCCAAGGGATAAATCCTACATTGACGAGATACCATAGTGAGGGTTCATTGCTGTCTTGTGAAGTCCTAGAATGAATTTTTTTAATGAGATGAGCTCTCATTTAATTATATTGAGGGAATAGTAGGGGGGTATTCCCTTCAACTTAAGTCATGCTCTTCTACATAACTATCACATTTCCGTGCATGTTACGCACCATACCCCACATCTGTGGTAAGTGAAGGGAGGATAAAGAATGAAAGATATATAATATATATTATATAATAGTAATATATTATATATATATAATATCTATATATGATATATATATATATTATAGTAATATATAAGTAATTTATATATATATAATATTATTATTATAATTCAGTGGCGTAGCTAGATGTTTTTACATGGGTAGTGCAAGCTATATATCTCTATATATAGTATATATATTTATATATATATATATATATAATATATATATATATATATATTAATATATCTAGTGGCGTAGCTAGATGTTTTTACATTGGTAGGCAAGATATATATTTATATATAATATATATACTATATATATAGTATATATATAATAAGTAATAATATATATATATATACTATTGTATATATAGTATATATATATTAAAAGCATATATAGTTATATATATATACGTATAATATATACTATATACTATAATTATTTTATCTAAGTAGTAAGTTATAGATCTCTTGTTTAACCAAGAAAAAATTACAGTCTATTTAAGCTCTTTGATGGATGCCCAGCTCTATTCGCGCTGAGGTCACCGCTACAGCAGAATCTAATCGCAGCCAATAAGGCTCCGCCCCCCCCCACTCCTTCTCTCTCAGTCTGTTCTTCCTTCTTCCCGCTTTCCTCCTCTTTTGCCGCGTTTCCTACCCTCTATCTGGCCGGGATTTTCCGTCCAAAACCTTCTTCGGGTAAAAAATGTTTTTTTAAAATACCGCGTTTCTGCGTCTTCCTTAAAGCCTGACTCAACATATTTAGTATTTCTACCGTTTGTTTTAGGAACTATAATCACTCCTCACTTATCCATGTTTCCATGTAATATTTCATAACATACCAAAAGGTAGATTTACTAAAAGTTACAGATATTTTTAGGCAAGAGATTGAAAAATTTTAGTAGAAATTTAAAAAAAAAATGTATTTAATGGCAACATCGGTAGAAGTCACGACGGAGCGGAGAGGTCCTCAATTATGTTATTTATTAACGAAATTATTGTATAGATATATTTTATTATATGATACGCCGATGTGCGTAGGAAGTTAGTCAGTGGATAGAGAGAGCAAAGCATAAATACTCATTTTTTGGTTTTAAATTCTTTAAAATTTTGTAGTTAATTTTTATGGTTTTCTTATAATTTAACATTTTTTTATATTTTTTTTATTTGTTTTTCTGTAATTATTATTTATGTTCCTTAAGTCATCAGATCAACAATCACTGCTTCAAGTTTTGGCAGTGATAAAGTACCATTTGGATAATATTATATATATATATAACTAGATATATATATATATTATATCTAATATAATAATATATATTAATATATATTATATATATATATGATATATTTATATATATATATTATATATATTATATATATATATATATATTATATATATATATATATATATATATATATATTATATATATATATATATATATATATATATATATTATATATATATATATTATATATATATATTTTATATATTTATATAATTATATTATATATGTATATATATATATTATATATATAATATATAATATATATATATATTATAATATATATATATAGACTATATATGTTCAGATTGTTTAAAGTCTTGAACCCTTGAAAGCTTACCTTTTAATATTATTTGAATTACCAAGTAACAGATAAGAAAATATATTAAAGGAAGTGCAGAAATTTGTTATTTATATATATATATAATGTGTGTGTGTGTGATGTGTGTGTGTGTGTGGTTGTGTGTGTGTGTGTGTGTGTGATGTGTGTTTTGTGTGTGTGTGGCGTGGCTTGATTGGAGAGTGCTGAAAAGGAGGTGATTAGAAGAAGTAAAGTTTGCACTTACCGTCTAACACGCAATAATAGTAGCGGGTTAATGTTGGTAAAGATCATAAATATATATATATACTATATATAAGATAATAATACTATATTATATATATATATATATATATATTATATATATATATCTATATATATATAATCTTATTGATAATATATATATTATATTATATATAATATAGGAGAAAGTTTCTTTAGAACTTCTAGTTACGGTACACTCGTTAAGCAAATAATAGTCACATGTGTATCTTATATTGGACCTATAATAGACTTTCTAGTATAGTGGATTTGTTAATTTAGGTATAGTTTTATCTATCGTATAATATATTATATATATATATTATATTATCATATATATTATTATATACTATAATATATCATTATATATATATATACTTAAAGAATACCTCAAGGAGTAAGTACCGCAAAGATGGCAGGAGTAAGGGTCTCTCGGCTTCCGGGGAACGACATGGGTGGAGTAATTTCTCCTCGACTCTTTGGTAAGTTTTGGGGGTGTCCCGCGGGGGTTCCTCCGCCCTCTCCCTATCGTGGTATGAAAATAGACGTCCCCTCTGTTTCCCCGTCGGCTCGACCCTATATTTGCCTTGTAATGATCCATTTATAAGCAATTAATGATATATAATATTATCTATATATAATATATATATATTATATATATATAATATATATATTATGATATAATAAATATATATATATATATATAATATATATATATATTAAATATAAATAATAGTATATATTATATATATTATATATATATATATATCTAATATATATTTATATATATATATATATATATATGATATATATATATATATATAAATAATATATATATATATATATATATATATTATATATATATATATATATATAATGTATAATTATAATTATATATAGTATTATATATAGTTATTATTATATATTCATATATATATATGATATGTATATATATATATATATTATATATTATATATATATATAAGATATATAATATATATAATATATATTAGGTTCTTGTTGATTAACAGCTTCTCACGTCAAGCATCCTTAGAGCCGATTCTATTTTTAAAACCTACTAAATCGAACACAATTGGACACCAACGCTCATTTAGCGATTAAAAAGATTAGACTTTTTTTCTTAATTTAGTTAGTTATTGAACCATGAATTGAAGTTAATAAATTACTTTTTTTTGTATATACACATAACGAAAGTTAAAGTAATGAACATGTAAAAAGAGAACATTTTTATCGTTTTGAGGGATAGATAGTTAGGTCATGGTAAAAAAAAGAAGAATGACCAATCCTAGATACGTTACGTTTTACTAAATTTCTGACCCTTTATCAATAACACTTTATAATAACACCTATGGCTAAATATTGTGTAAGCTTTGGATTTTTGCGATATAAATTTTTTGTAAAAGAAAGGGCTATTTAATTATATGATTGCAACTTCTTTGCTTCCAACCATTTGTTAAAGGAAAATTTTTTAGACATGCTAATTTAATTAATTCAACCATATTGAGTCAATATATATATATATAATAATAGATAAGTAATAATAATAATAATGATAATAATAATAAAATATAATAATAATAATTAATAATAAATATATTACTCATATTATTATGTCAAATTTGTAGAAACTGTATGTAGACGATGAGGATATAGTCCCAAACCTCACAAGGCTATTAGCGTACAACTCTAAACTCCTAGTTTGATCAAAGAACTGGTATATTTAACATGAAAAATTACTTTAGGTTTAAGTTAAGGTTAGGTTAGGTGTAGTTAAGGTTAGGTTGGGTTTAGTTACGTTAAGTTAGGTACTAACAATTGTTCATT
>JABUQX010049931.1:5000-25000 GCA_015478945.1 Trachelipus rathkii
GATATATCGATATTTTTGGCCATCCCTAATATATATATATATATATATATATATATATATATATTTTTTTTCTATAACATATATATATATATATATATATATATATATATATATATATATATATATATATATATATATATATATATATATATATATATATATATATATATATATATATATATTGAATTCAATCAGCAAAAGTATCTGAAGGAAAGGAATATGAATTTAGCAGAGGCGAGAAGTATGGTGAATGAAAGGAGTAAATGTGTGGTTTTGTGAAGGGCATGATTGTGGACTTGGCCCAGAGGATTTACTTTGACATTGACGAGATACCAGAGCGGGGGTTCCTCGCGTTGTTGTGAATCTCTTGGGTAAATATTTAATTGCGACGGAATCGCACTGAAGGGCATCTTTTTTTTTTTTCTTCTTCTTCTACCTAGCTATTTTGTTTCCTATGTATGTTCTGCACACCAGCTGCAATCTGTAAGGATCCACAGGCACCTCACCCCAAGATTGGGGGTGAGGTGCGTAGCATACACCGGAACAGAAATGTAGTGGAACATGTGAGAGAGAGAGAGAGAGAGAGAGAGAGAGAGAGAGAGAGAGAGAGAGAGAGAGAGAGAGAGAGAGAGAGAGAGAGAGAGAGAGAGAGAGAGAGAGAGAGAGAGAGAGAGAGAGAGAGAGAGAGAGAGAGAGAGAGAGAGAGAGAGAGAGAGAGAGAGAGAGAGAGAGAGAGAGAGAGAGAGAGAGAGAGAGAGAGAGAGAGAGAGAGAGAGAGAGAGAGAGAGAGAGAGAGAGAGAGAGAGAGAGAGAGAGAGAGAGAGAGAGAGAGAGAGAGAGAGAGAGAGAGAGAGAGAGAGAGAGAGAGAGAGAGAGAGAGAGAGAGAGAGAGAGAGAGAGAGAGAGAGAGAGACAAAGAGAAGAGAATAATATTGCAGAGAAATAGAGAGGAGGCTGAGGAGAGAGAGAGAGAGAGAGAGAGAGAGAGGAGAGAGAGAGAGAGAGAATCAAAGCTAATTGAAAATTCTGAAAGTCCATTTTTATAGTTATTTATATATATATATTGTGGCGTCTGGTGCAGGAGGCTGCTAGCACCACTGAAGACTCCTAAGCAGCCTCCGGGAAGAAACGCCACTTTATCGTGACAACGCTCACTCTCTTCAACATCTAATAATAATCTTCAATTGAAGGTGGTTATTCAAGACCAGAAAATAACCCCTTCAAATTGGTGACCACCTGAAGTGACCATGAACACCCATCAAATGTGATTCCGAACACCCATCAAATCACCGAACATCCATCAAATTAAGTTTCTTCTGTTGGGCGCTACTCTGTTCGGTCATCCTGTGCCGCCTGTACCGTACTTCTCAAGCTTCTGCAGGTGCGGACCAACTGCCAGTAAGAGTACAGAGTGGTCGAAGCCTTCTCAGTGACTTTAATGTGTGCACACCTAGCTCTCACCTGACAGTTACACGCTACTACCCGACGTCCTTCCAGGTCCGGAGAGCGGAGTGTGCTCGCGGCATTGTCACTGGGGGGAGTTCTGTGGCGTCTGGGGCAGGGGGCTGCTAGCCCTACTGAAGACTCCTAAGCAGCCTCCGGGAAGAAACGCCACTTCATCGTGACAACGCTCACTCTCTTCAACATCTAATATCCCTCTATTGAAGGTGGTTATTCAAGACCAGAACATAACCCCTTCAAATTGGTGACCACCTGAAGTGACCATGAACACCCATCAAATGTGATTCCGAACACCCATCAAATCACCGAACATCCATCAAATTAAGTTTCTTCTGTTGGGCGCTACTCTGTTCGGTCATCCTGTGCCGCCTGTACCGTACTTCTCAAGCTTCTGCAGGTGCGGACCAACTGCCAGTAAGAGTACAGAGTGGTCGAAGCCTTCTCAGTGACCTTAATGTGTGCACACCTAGCTCTCACCTGACAGCTACACGCTACTACCCGACGTCCTTCCAGGTCCGGAGAGCGGAGTGTGCTCGCGGCATTGTCACTGGGGGGAGTTCTGGTGCAGGAGGCTGCTAGCACCACTGAAGACTCCTAAGCAGCCTCCGGGAAGAAACGCCACTTCATCGTGACAACGCTCACTCTCTTCAACATCTAATAATAATCTTCAATTGAAGGTGGTTATTCAAAACCAGAAAATAACCCCTTTAATAGTTTTTAAAACTATGCCATGGTTTTATTTTCCTGCACCTCCATCATCTGCAGAATGTGAAAGACTTTTTGGTATGGTAGGTGCAATTTATTCTCCAAAATAAAACAAGATTCTCCAAAACGATGAATGTTTGTGGGTTTGAGGGTGTAAGAAATAGGTATATTGGGGATGAGGTAATAGGTAGAGTGAGAAAGATGAAGCAAGTAGAGAGAGAAAGTTAAATCTGCAGGAATAGATGGAATTACTAGTGAAATGACCAATAGTGGAGACAAGATTCTGATTGACTATATAAGGAAGTTGTTTAACAAAGCGTTTGTGGAGGATATAATTCAGAAAGATGGAGTATGGAGCCGAGATTGTGATTGACTGGATATGGAAGTCTTGTAACAAAGCATTTATGGAAGGTATAACTCCGAAGGAGGAGGGCAGTAATAGTACCATTATATAAGGGTAAGGGAGATAAGAGGAACTATAGGAACTATATTGTGGAATTAGTTTATTAGATATGGTAGGGAATATATATATGCTGGTATATTTTGTGTCCCCTCTCCTCTCGACGTCAACGAGACATTTTGAGGGGGCTAATAATAATAATAATAATAATAATAATAATAATAATAATAATAATAATAATAATAATAATAATAATAATAATAATTAATAATAATAATAATAATAAATAATAATAATTAAAAAAAAAGTAAAAAAAATAAAAAAAAAATAAAAATAAAAATAATATATATATATATATATATATATATATATATATATATATATATATATATATATATATATATATATATATATATATATATATATATATATATATATACAAAAAATAAAATATATGATATATATATACTATATATATATATATATATATATATATATTAGGTCATTATATACAAGACAAATGCAATACCTTGCAATCAAATTTGTATTTGTAAATACCCCTTGATGTATTTTCTCCATGCTGGGATTCGATCCTGGACCCTAGCAGATGAGCGTGAGTAGTATAGGGTCGTAAACTACCGCTAAACTGACCTTTTTACCCCATAGGCCTCTTTTACCCCACCCTAAAATTTGGGCAACCCGAATTTTTTGAACCCAAATTTTTACCTGCCCCTGACCTTTTTTGACCTTGATTTTTAGCTACTTTTTTAGCTTTCTGTCCATAATTCAGGTCAAGATCCCCAACTCCGGAGGATTTTGGGGATTTTTCCCATTGGCAGTCCTGCACGTCGAAGGCAAAGACTTGAAAACCATTTTGGGAGGTTTTGGAAATTCCAGTCATGTCGGCAGCTGACTTGGAAATTTCCATCATTTCATTAGATTTTGACGTTTGATACGTCAAAGTTAGGGTTTTTAAGGTCGTTGAGACCGAATTTAAGGTCAGGAAGACCGTTTTCGGAGGTTTAGTCACCTAAAGTGGGGGCGGAGCCCCCCAAAGGGGCTTTTTTTGTTCTTAGATGGTTTTAAATGATCGCGGCATGGATCCAATTGTTTGATGGCTCAATCGAGTTTATCATGATCGATTACCCCTATATCGATGTTTAAATCGTCTTTCTACGTGCTCTGGTTGGCATTTAGCACTGAAAAATATAATCGAAAGAAAATAATTACTATAATTAACATTCGATTAATCGTTGTAGTAAGTATGCCACTTCCGAGGCCACCCTTTTCGATATGAAGGAATAGAGATATAGGTCTGAAACTTGGTATATGGTTATTGTGTGTGATAAACTGATCCATGGCGAGTTTTGGTGACTGTAGGATGTATATAGAGGCGGGTCACCCCCGAGAGCGTAGCCGCTACGCCCTCATTTATACCCTTTTGGCTTTCCAAACCCGAGCTTGAGTTAAGCCTAACGAGAGTTAGGCTCGAGCGTGATGACGTAATCTCGTCGGAGACGAGATTACGTCAGCGCGCGAGCGTGCGCATACACATACACATTATTATTATTATTATTACGTCGAAGAATCAATTCCCGAAAGGAATTGATTCTGAGTCGAAAAACGATCAGTGTAAGGGATCGTTTTCTATGCACTCCGACTTTGCCTTCCGCCGTGGTTGCTTCTTCGCATCCGGTTCTGAGTTCGATATATATCTACATGGGTTAGAGTTATCGTATTGGGTTAAAATTTGGATGGGTGTTATATGGGGAGGTAACCTCGTCGTAGACGAGGTTACGTCCCCGTGTGTCTCCGAAGCGGGACCCCCCCCCTTAAAAAATCGAAGTGTTCGTAATTGGCTGAAATTTGGTGAGAGGATTCAGAGTTGAATTTCTAGAAATACTTGATATGTGAATCTGTGGAGTTGGCTTCGACACCGGTGCTGGAGCCACTGCGGTGCCGAGTTAATAAACAGTCGTATAACAACAATGTTGGTGTCCTTATAAGGTTATTGGTTCGTAGGAAACTCGAATATGATGGTTATAAGTCCGTATAGGGTGTCTAGGACCCCCATTACGGGGGGTCCCGACTGAAAAAAGAAGCACAGAGTGCAAAACAAAGGTCGGTGTACTACCAAAAGGGATGAAAGATGAATAAGGAGGGAAAGAATGGAGACGGAGGCTGACTCAGAGGAGTAGGAGTTGACAGATGCACCGGTGCTGGCTCCGGTGCGATGCCGAGTTATTAAATATTTGTGTAATGATACAATATTGGTGTCCTTATATATGTTATTGGATCTGTAGATTTCGAAAATAATGGTTTCAGAACCATCAAGAAAAAAATAAATAAATAAATAAATAAAATTCTAAATTTTTTTGTTGATACCTTACAAATATTAAATTTTTTAGATACTCTTATACTTGGTAAATCACTAAATCAAAAACACATCCAACCTCCCTCCACTGACCATTCTGTGATCTTATTGATCTATTGGATTAAGGTCAAAATTACTAAAATCTGTAAACGTTTTACGATTAACCCTAAAGGCAAGTAAATCACTAATCAAAACCACTATCCAACCTCCCTCCTGACCATCTGTGATCTATTGATTAAGGTCAAATTTTTACTAAAATTGTAACGTTTTACATACCCTAAAGCAGTAAATCACTAAATCAAATCACTATCCAACCTCCCTCCTGACCATTTGTGATCTATTGATCTATTGATTAAGGTCAAATTTTTACTAAAATAATGTAACGTTTTACATACCCTAAAATCAGTAAATCAGTAAATCAAACCACCATCCGCCACCCTCCTGTCCATCCCTCTCACCATGAACCTTTGATCTATTGATCTATTTGTGTCTATTGATTTCAAAAAAACCTCTTAAAATACATGTTTGAATAAAATAACATAAAATCAAAGTTCTAATTATACAAACATCAATCATTATATGTTGACGTAACAAATTTTTCACATTAATAAAGTTTACTTAGTATCATCTTGAACTATGAATAATAAGCCCACAACGACAAACTTAGCACACCTTAAACATGAATAAACTGTTAACGCAAAATTACCAAAGTTCCACACTTAACAGCAGTAGAGTAACTAATATATGTCAAACAAAAACGTAACCTACTTACCCACTTTTCATAACATATCGCTTTATTTTACATTAAGACTGTAATTATTTTAACAAAAATTTATCACAACTTGGTTAAATTATCATTACAGATTTCAATGAGATATACTCTACATAATAAGGTTTTCACATTAATAAAGCTAACATACCGTTACATGAACTAAGAAAATAATGTACAAAACAAACCTATCACAACCTAACACGAAAATAAACTGTTAATATTAACAAAGTTTCGAGCTTTTAACACAGTAAAGTAACTAACATAGCCACACAAAAAACGTAACTTATTCACATTGTCAAGTATATCTCTAACAAATTAACGTTAATTTTACATTACATGGTAATATTTAACAAAATTACCATAACCTTGTGTAATTATCATTTATTACAGAACAGCGAAAGTATGCTAACATAACAGTTTTCACACTAATAAAACCAAGACATTGCTAGAACTAAGAATATAATATTACAACGACAAACCTGATACAGGCTTAAGCACGAATAAACTCGCTAACATTAACAAGGCGTTCCAAAACTATCAACAGTAAAGGTAACTAACAAGACATACAAAAACATAATTCATTTACACTTTATCAATATCTCAGGGAAAACATTGACAAATGTAATTTTACATTAACATAGTAATATTTTTAACAAAAAAATTTAGCATAAAACCTATCCTAACTAGCATAATACCTAAAGGGTAAAGTTTTCAAACAAAGATAAAGTTTTATCTCTGTAAAGCTAAACTTATGAACATTAACGTAACTTAACACACAATGGTCTGCACAAATAAACAGCCTAACCCCAACATCTTAAACAACAAAGCGTACATAAGACAGTAAAACAAGTTTTCAGGTGTAAAACATTTAATTTTCAATAAAAAGAACATTAAATAAATAAAAACATTTCATAAAATATAATTTTAAGTTTTTTAATTATATTTAATCCATCTAATCAGGGCGACATAGGATTCTGTGAAAATTTTGAGCAAGTTCTATATGTTTCTTCAGAGATCAACACCATCCGTTAGGATGTAAGCATAAATACAACCTGCGGCATTAAACCATTTTTCTGCATATTTCGGGTTCAACAGCACTCACTCGTTCACGCCAGAGAGAAGTAAACGTATCCTGCCTGTTGGTAGTTATTAAGGCATTTCTGTATACTGCATTATACGGAAACCCACATGTTTCGGGTAAATACGTAGATATACACCATGAGCTATATGACATAAGTCATCGATTTATGTTCGAACATCTTTGAAGATGAGATTTTAAGTCGTTTTTCATATCAAACACAGCTGTTATATTTTCAGATGACCGAACAGTGAAACCTATACAGTACGAATGAATGTGACAGCATCATTGGGTTTTCCAATAGTTGCGTACCATCAATACTTTTAAACATTATCAGATCGCAGTGAATAGCAACATCTATCTATTGTATCCTCGCATCAAGCTGCACCTTTGACTTTCAGGGCCAGGAGCGATGTCTCAGACGACAACGAACTCATTCTTTACCCAAGCTTCAACGCTGGTCGATAATCTGATTTGAATTCTTCAACCGATATATTAAAGGTCTATTACCTGCACCTCCAATTGGAAAACAGGCAATATATTGCTTTCCATTCGTTTATTACGAAAAATTGTAATTGACAATCGTTGCGGTATACGAAAGGTCTCGTAAAAGAGGAACATGTCATAGAGCAGGAAATGAGGGTCATCATACCAACCACAGCGAAAAAAGTCTTACTGACGAAATTCGAATGTATAAACAGATCTAAAAGCGTAACGAGATTCTTTCTTTCATAGCGCGAGGATCAGAAGAAAGTAACAAGGAACCTCACAACAGCCAAAAAACACGAACGAACCCATAATCAGTTCAAAAAGGCCGGTTTATAATAATTCTCGTAGACATACAACCAACAAAGCAGAAATAATGCAACAAACAAACATAGCTAAATTGGTGTTCTTTATATACTAAACCAACGAATATATGCTAAGCGTAACATTGTTTTCACATTAATAAAGCTAACTAGCATTACCAGAACTAAGAAATATAATGTACAATAACAAAATATAACACACCTTGAACTACGAATAAACACTAACATAACAAAGTTCCATGACTTCAACTGCAGTTTAAATTACGTGTATTGACACAAGCATAACAAGCAAAAACGATACCCCCTAATTCCACCTTCAAGGGCAATCGGGTTTCTTTACTCACATTTCATCATTCGTTAATTTACATCTCAACAACTGATTTACGTGCATTTAGAGTAATCATTTCGGTAATATAACATAGCAACAAAAATGATATCTCGTTTCTATACAACCATCCGAAAATTAATGTATGACTAAGACTAACAGAGGTTTTACTATTAATAAGCTAAACATCGCCCGACACCTCATATTGAGAACTAAAAATAATGTAACAACAAGACAAGGACTAAAGTCACAACTTAAACACAACGAATAAGTAATCGTTAACATTAACATGAGTATGCTCACTTAACACGTTTTAAAGTTACTAACAATTGCGAGTACCAACAATGCGTAAACACTTATTCCCATCATCTTATCCCAAACAATATCTCGTAAACATAATTAATTAGCTCTCAATTTTAAAACATTGACGCAATGAAACACAAACGTAACATGCAATAAGGTAATAATTTAAACAAGGTATATACTATCGAGTAATTGTGCCAATATCATTAAAGGTTACAACGAAATATATACTGTAAAGCTGAAAACAAAGTGTTATCCAAACTCAACACAAACCCAAGTTCACGTCCTTTCTCTGTTATATAGGATATACTAACCATCTGGAAAATAATCCATTGCTGAGACGGGAAAATAAAACCAATTAGTAACAGACGTAATTTATACAGTTAACTAAAACTAATTAATTCATAACATAACCTGAAACTATAGAAAATACAACGTGTGTGCTGTTACTAACGACAAAACCTAACACCATTACCCGCTACGATGAGCCTCAGACACACCTAAGAACATTAGAGCACAAAACCTTCCCGCGGCTTAACAACGAGTTAAAGTAGTACCTAACAAGCTATCGTGATGAGCCCCACGTAACTATTCACACTTTTTCAAGCATTATTCTCTAACATAAATGATCAATTGTTTAAGTTTTACACCCTAAACAGTTCAATAATTTAACCAACAAAAAGGTTTTAGAGCGAAAGCATGTAAAAACAATGACATACTGAATATCATTACTGACAAATGAGAATATAATGCTGACGTAACAAAAGTTTTCACATTATCAACTTTCAGATAACATTTTAAAAACAAAAAATTCGAATCATTATATACATCAGTCACACTACACATATTACATAATCCCAACCCGAAGGTAATCAAGCATAATCCACAACTAAACAAAAGTTAATTACAACTCCAAACATAACAAAAGCCCATATTAAAACAAATTAGTATTCCAGTAAACGATGAACATAAAAAAATAGTTCTGTGAGTAAAAAAACTGATCACAGTAAAGAACGTGGCATACCTCAGATTTACTAATTAAAGCAGTAAAAGCAGTAATATCAAGCCACCCACCGCAGATCCCCTATCCATCCCTACACCGTCTGTGATCTATGAAACTATTTGATATCAAGATCATATTTCAAGTAATATACTTTTGGACAAACCATTAACATAAAAATACAGAATCCTCTTTTATATTACTAACCTTAACGCAATATTATGAATGGCTTAGCAACAAGTTTTAAGCATCAATAAAGAGGCTAAACAAATCAATAACCTCAACTAAGTATATAATGTACAAATGCAAACCTAACATACCCGCGTCAATTGAATCAATTGACTAACATCCTGAAAAATCTTCACCTTATACTGAATGTCAAGGTTTAAAGTAGCATATTAAACAGGTCATACAATACTCGACTATGTTCCCACTTTATCGAGGGCATAATTAGCAAACAGGTAAAAGCCGTAATTATCTTAACAAAATCCTAAACTTAAACAAAGTGACCAATCATATCAAAGATGACCACCATCGTTGAAAAACTATGAACTGACTACTAATTCTATTCACTCAAAGTTGTCACTCGTTTCGAGAGATATAACATCATGATGACTATGAATATACGATAGAACATTAGCAAAAAAGTCTAGGGCAACCTAACTTATCATACAAAAACTTAACTTAGGGCGCACGTATTCTCTCAACACAATCATACGTTCAGTTATAACACAATAATATCTATACAAAAAACTCATTTCTTCTCTAACAAAATCAGGTATTATTTCCATAATTGTACATAGTAAATTAATATTTATACAATACGTACATTAACTTACGATATAAACAGGTTTTCATTAACCAAAGGCGGAGTACTATAAGCAACAACATACCTTCGACGCATGAAAACCCAGGGGAGCGCCCCTTGAAGGTTGAATCATCGAGTGAGGGGGAATCACCCCGAAAGGGTGTAAAGCGGGTCTTTAAACCTCCGAAGGTAGGTATTAAGATTGATAGGCCTCAAACAGCCTCTATCGGGCTGGCCCAAATGTTAACTTATACTTGACTGTTAAGTGATGAGAACTTTGTTAGCGAAAAGTTACAGTTTATTCATGTTTAAAGGGAAATACTATGTGGTACTTTAAGTTTGTCGTTGGAGTAATAATAATATCTATCAGTCAGATGAATAATAAGTTAAACTTTATATTAATGTCGAAAAAGACTTTGTTACTTCAACAGAATATTGATTGATGTTTTTATGAAACGACTTGATTTTTATGTATAATTTAGACTCAAAGTGCTTACTCCAAATGATCGAAATCACAATAGATCAATGAGAAATTATCAATAGCACTCAAGAAAAAAAATTAATAGAGTCATGAATGGTAGGATGCCGGAGCATGGCTGGATCGGCTGGTACTTCTGAAGACTTATCTAGCTGAGCTATTACAATGTAGTTTATAGAAGGTTATGATTTAAAACGTATATCAATTTTAGAAATTGAACCTTAAATCAAGAGATTCAATAGATTCACAAATGGTCAGGAGGGGTCGGATCCCTGATTTGCATTTAGTGATTTACTGCTTTAGGGTATGCTAAAACGTGCTACAATTTTAGTAAGAAAATTTTGACCTTAATCAAGATCAGCATCAATAGATCACAGTATGGTTCAGAGATGGGAGTTGGATAGTGGTTTTATCTTAAGGCTGATTTACCTGCTTTAGGGTATGTAAAACGTACAATTTTAGTAAAAAAAATGGACCTTAATTCAATAGATCTTATGATGGTACAGGAGGGCGATTTGGATAGTGGTAACATCTTTACGGCTTTACGTTATTAGGCTATTTAGACATGGTAGGCCCTAAGTTAAATAACTAAGAAAGAGGGTTGTAAAAGCAAATTTATTTTAATATTATATATTTATATTTGTTTCAGTTTGATGGCTTCTGAAACCACCATTTTCGAAATCTACAGACCCCAAAATAACATGACTCTAAAGGACACCGAAAATATTGTTTCATACACAAATATTTAATAACTCGGGACATCGCACCGGGCTCAAGCACCGTGGGTGCAATCTGTCAACTCCTCTTACTCCTTTGAAGTCAGCACTCATTCTCCATTCTTTTCCCTCCTGGAACTTATCTCTCATCCTTCATTTACATCCTGTCCTCCGAATCATCCATGTTGTTCGATCTACTTGGTGCATTACCCTTTTTCTTTCCAGTCGCGACACACCCTTAAATGGGGTGGTGCTCATAAGGCACACACCTCGAAACGTACGCTGAATAAACATAACATATTCGCCGCTTCTACCATATAACCTCAACCTCACCACTAATATAGAACCCAACATTGTTGTCCTACGGATGTTTCCATTAACTCGGGCACCGCAGTGTGGGGCTCCAGCAACCGGGATGCGTCGGAGCAAACTCCCACCATATCAAGTTTTTCTAGAAATTCAACTCTGGAATCCTCTCACCAAACTGTTCAGCCAAATAGCAAAGACACTTACGATTTATTATAAAAGAAAGCAGCGAGGGTCCCCTATCGGCACGAACCCACGGTACTAACGCACGAGGTTACCTCCCCCAATATAACACCCAGCTCCAAACCGTTATAACCAATTAGAACAGATAAACATTAAACCCATGAATAGAAACTAATATAATCGAACTGCAGTGAACACGTGATCGAAAGCATCAGGCAACACAGCCGTGCCACAGGCAAAGGTACGGAGTGAACATAAAAAAAAAACGATCCTTACAGGATCGGTTTTTCGACTACAGAAATTATTTCGTTAAATTATTCATTAATATAATAATAATAATAATTAATAATAATAAATTAATTACTAATAAATAATCAATAATCTAATAATAATCAATACAATCCAACTACATGCTTATGACTAGTATGTCATCCGCGATGGGTATCGAGACGACATGAAACAGAAATCTCGTCTCACAGCGAGATCCCCCGTCAATACACGCTCGACGCCCTAATCGTCTCGTATATGAATAAGATCTTAACTCCAACGATCGGATTATGGAAAGCCAAACAAGGGAATAATAAACGCAACTGAAGCGATATACGCTACGACTCTCAGCCCTGGAGTAGAACCAACACCAATACTAATAAATAAGAGAACATATCCAACGACACTATAGAAATTTCGTGGTTATCGAGTTTATAACACACACAACAATACTAACGCTACGATACCAACGTTCTCCAGAACCGATATGCTATCTGCCTCATAATCGAAAGGGTGGCTCGAAGTGGCCATATTACATACAACGATTAAAATCCGAGAATGTTATTATATAAGTAGAAGAACTTATTTTCTTTAAATCTATATTAATTTTTCAGTGACTAAATGCCATTAATCCAGACAACGTAGAATAAGGAACGATATTATAACATCGATATAGGGTGTAAACGAGATACATTGATTAAATTACGATATGTGAATGCTCAAATCAAATAAAATTAGATTCCACGATCATTTAAAAGCACATCTAGAACAAAAAAAAGCTCCACTATTTGGGGGGCTCCGCCCCCACTTTACGGATGACCTAACAACCTCCGAAAACGGTACTTCCATGACCTTAAATTCGAGTATCTCAGAACTAGAATCCTTGAAAAACCCTATACTATTTGACTATCACCACATGTTCAAATTATCTAATGAAATGCCATGGAAATTTCCAGTCAGCTGGCCGAACATGACTGGAAATTTCCACCCAGATGCTCCACAAATGGGTTTGTCATAGTCTTTTGCCTCGACGATGCAGGACTGCCAATGGGAAATAATCCCATCAATCCTCCGGAAGAGAAGAATACAAACGAAGAGTTGGGGGGGATCTTTGACCTGAATTTATGAACAGATGCTAAAAAAAGTAGCTAAAAAAATGCTAAAAAAGGACGCTTCCAAAAAGCAGTCAGGGCAGCGTAACCAATTTGGCGTATAACAAATTTCGGGAAGATTACCCAAAATTTGTAGAGGTGGGGAGATAAAAGAGCTATAGGGCGTAAATAAGGGATCAGCCTCTATAGCAGGTAACAAGGTTTACGACCCTATACTACTAGCGTCGCAAGGTTTTGACCACTAAGCCCACCACCTCACTGATCGGACACAAAGAAGAATCCGAGCAATACTTTCTGAATGCTCTGCTTGGACAGCACCTACAGAACGTATTTTCGTATTCCTTCGTTTGCTCTCATCGTGGCGCCAGTTGGTTAAACACTTGCACGCTCATTTCTGCCTAGGTCCAGGATCGAATAGAATCCCTAGCATTGTAGAAATAACATCAGGGCAGTAGGTATTTACAAAAGTGATTAGATATATTATACTATATAACCATAGAAAATATATATATTATATATAGTATTTATATAGATATATATATATATAAGATACACTATATATAATATATATATATATACCATAATATAAATATATAATTATATAAAGTTGTGCAAACCGAAAGAACTAAGCTTATAAAGAATATAATAGCGCAGTTATAGAGAAAGACTAATCCAGAGTATCTCACAAACGCATAAACAGAAAGATTAATTGTAAGATGTTCACGTAAAGTTCCAGGTGTATCGCCATTCATTCTACGAGTGTTAAAACATAACAAGCCTGCATTAATGAATAACCAGGGGGTTGTCGTCTGGATTCCACCTCGAATGCGTTTATGATGTATGGTGTGTACAACATATTCAACTGATGCCTTTGGGTATAACAGATAGATATAATGTGACTCTCAAATGTGCAAAAAAATATAAGCCAACTAAATTTTTTATTATTATAAAAAGAATACACATCATTAGGGTATCAGGAATTTAAAGCTACCCATGGCTGGTTGGACAGGTTTAAAAGACGTAAAAGCATTGTTTTAGGAAGATCGAAAATGGTAAAGTTAAAAGGCAATGATGAAGATTCTGATTATATAGAAATTAGAAACAAACCCAAGATGTTAATGAATAACGGGAAAACTTTCTATGTATGAATTATAATATTGATGTCATCTGGAGGCTAAAATGGGTAATAACCTATCAAGTCCAAAGAAAAATTAAAAAAAAACAAAACAAAGAAAAAAACCAAAAAGGAAAAAAAAAGAACACGCTTTAAAGAGAGTTAACCTTTTTTTTGGCCCAGTTTTTTTTACACCCCCGCCTCACGAGTTTATACTATAGTATATAGCTATTTATATATAGTATAATATATATATATATATATATATATGTTATTATATAATTGTAATTGTATCATATATGATGCTACTACCCTAATAATACTACCCTATACGTTATCCTTAACGGGATATGTAGTAAAAACTACTACCTACTATACATCACTCTCCTCACCTTAGTATAGCCGCCCTCCGGGCCTCAAACCTCGGTTAGAGCGACGGAGTCGCCATGGCAGTCGTGGGGTTCGAAATCCAGTAGTAAATTACCTAAGATTATGATATGTCCTCCTCGATAGTGGCTGATATAGCCAGCGATAGAGAATCCCTATCCCGAAATTAATGTGGGAACTTTTCATATGAAAACAAAAACCAATGACATATATATATACGTACTCAGTATGTGGTGGCCGATCTCGTCATATAAAGGGTTCTATACACCTATTCGGTCAGACCACAACAATATTCGTCCTCACAAAACCCTGCCATATACTCATATTATGTAAACACTCACCACTATACATCAGCTTTAATTACCGCCTATCATCTGTCCTTTCCGTATGACCAAACTATCTCGTTTATTCTCTCATTTAAGCAGCTTTTCTATCAAAAAACACTCAATTCCAACCGTAACACAGTCATTCATATAATTTAATCAATACTTCATACAACCTCAAGAGAATTTAAGAATATGAAGATTGTCCAAATCAAGAACAGTTTGCAACCTAAAAATCCATTAAACTCATCTCTTAATACACACCATAGTTTCATCACTATTCACTAACACCGAAAACAACAGGCCCTCACACAAAGGCTAGTGCACTCAAGATGATGTTCCTTGTATTTACCAAGGATTTAATAGAACCAGCCACATTCCTACCTATCAGAACTTTCCTACTACACCCTGTATAATTCGTTCCCTTTTCATCCTACATATAGTCTAAATATTTAAACTCAGATACTTGTTCCATTTGCTCACTATTCAACATGATTTAACACCGCGGACTCTACTCACTTACTACCCTTACCTTGCTCTTATCTACATTTACTTTCAAACCCTTCCTATTACACACCCTGTCAAATCCATCTACCAAGCCTTTCAAACTTTCTTCAGATTAGTCACACAAACCAAATCCTCAGCGTACAGTAAGCAGGGCACCCTCCACTCTCTTCCATTCTCCATCAGTCTTAATTAACACCTTCCTCTAGCTATAATTCTTTCATTATACCATCCATACACGAATTAAGTAGCCAAGGAGACATAATACATCCCTGTCCCACTTCCAATATTAATATTAAACCCCTCACTTTCAACTCCATTTATTCTCACACACGCTTCACTATCGACATACATACTTTTCATTCCATTCAGAAACCTACCATCAACACCATATAACACTAACACCTACCACAGAGCTTCCCTATTAATCCTGTCATACGCCAGTTGAAAGTTAATAACAGGTAAATACAATTTATTCTTCTTCTCTCTCATTTTCTCAATCATTTGTCTCAATGTGAAGTTTGAACTACACATCCTCTACCACCTCTAAATGCACTTTGTTCCCCGCCAATCTGTTCCTCACTAGCTCCACTCTTTCAACCAAAATACCAGCATATATCTTCCTACAACACTCGATAAACTAATTGCCTATAGTTTCTACAGTTCCCCTTATCTCACGTACCCTTTCATAAGAGTACTATTACTGCTCTCCTCCAATCCTTCAGAACTATACCCTCCATAAACTTTGTAACACGATTTCCATTTCCATTTCATCACAATCTCGAATCCATTCTTGATCTTTTCACCAGTAGTTCCATCTATACGTGTGGGTTTACCATTCTTCAACTTTCTCAAACTATCTTATCCCCAAAATACCTATTCCTTCTTACACATCTTTATTAAATCCCTAAGATTTACTGTGTCTTAAAATATTGATCTTCACATCTTACAGTTACTGTTCAAAAATGCCCACATTCAAAATAAATAAGAGTTTCACTTAGCGCCTCATAAAATCCCAAGATCCTGGCATGCTGCGAATCGCCTCTTAAGCTGCCAGAACTCAATCGCAATATTTCTATTAGATACTTGATATATATATATATATATATATATATATATAATTAATATATATATATATACTTATATATATATTATATATATATATTATATAATATATATAAGTAACAAGTTTTCAAATAATTTCATACATAAACATTATTAAAAAATTGTCACAACCTGCATCGCTTCTTACTTTACATTAAACCACAAAAGCCCATGAGTGGACCTAAGTCACGTATTTAAAGGCATAACGGACTTCATTTTACAAAACTGGCTTGGATTTTAAATAATACGTTAACTACAAGATAATCTTTTAAAAATTTACAAATTTAAAATGAGAAATTTCTTAGGATTTTGTTAATTTGAGGATTCGGCCGGCTTGTTCGCTTGTTAAAAAAAGGTTAACCAAATTTTTCTAAGTTTGAAATCTTAAAAAATCTTGGGAATAATTTACTGGAGTTTGAAAGTTTAAAATGGAAAATTTTCTAAGTTCAAATGGACTTTAGGGAGTTGAAAGTTTTTTTTAGTTATTCGGAATTTGATTTCCCCACGGGAATAAAATTTATATTTTACTGGTCATTTTCTTGCTTTTTTTGGTATACTAGTTTGATCAAGGTCGAAATAAATGAGCCTCTAGGCCCATGATCCTTGGACTTTATAATATAAATATCACTCTATATAAATTTTATATTTAATTTCGCTAAAAACCTATACAAATCATATTTTTAAATTATTTATTAAACTATTGATTTCATTTTTTTATAAGAAGATATTATATATCTATATACTAATAAGTATATCCCACGTATGAATATATAATATATATATATATATATATACTAGCATTTTTAATCGATCCCACAGACAATTCATGCGGATATAAGTCTGGTGAAGGTAGAAGTCGAGAAATTGGTCCAGGTTTGCCTCTCCAGCGACCGGGAGAGGTTTTCTTTTGAAAGTGATGAGCAACAATACTAAAAGGCCACACTCCATGAATATAAAGTAACAAGTTGTTCAAAAAAATTTAGTGCTTGGGCTTCGAAGAAATCTCTTGTTTTAATTACCTCTGAAAGGTTGTCTGGAAGTATTGGTGTCTTATTGAATAATCACCAATAAAGATGGCCTAGTTATTGGAGAACCGATGTTGATGACGTGATGTAACAATCTAGTAAATTCTCTTCTGCTTGCACGCTCTGATTAGGGAAATTACAGGACTCCACCTACAGCACATAAGCAACAAAATTAGTATCGGAACCACGCTGCTGTAATAGCCAAAGACAGAACCGTACTTGAACAGAAAAATCTCATGCAGAAAAGGCATCTACATTCTGAAAGTTTTAAGAATAAAGCTCCTATTCTCACAAACATCTATCAAAGGCAATTGTCGTACGAGCAAGGTTAGTTTGTTTAACTAGTGCCATTAAAAGACGATTCAAGTATTCTCAGTCAACACAGTGTTTATAATTTGACAGAACAATGTGTAAAGACCTCGTTAACAATGGCACGGCTGACTCTTCAAATATATTTGGAATGTAGACATTGCCCGGGTTACATTTCCTAATACATACCACGTCCCCAAATCATTGTTAACCGCAAACTCTTCATATGAGCAACTGGAACAAGTGTCCGAGTTTAAATATTTAGAATATATGTTGGATGAAAAGGGACTAAGTCTTGATCCGCTAGGGATTTGCATGAGGGTACGTCGTTACCTGTGTTAATGCATAGTAGTGAAACTATGGTCTGGAATAAGAGATATAGATCTTTCACTACGGTCTGGAATAAGAGGTATAGAACTATAGATCTAAGGTACAAAGAGTTCAGGTGAACAATCTTAGAGCATAATTCACAACGCGTGTTAGGTTTAAGAATTGGTAAAATGGGGAGTGAACGCATCAGGGAGTTGTGTGATGTGTAGAAATGAGTAAGTGAAAGAATACAAAGAGATGGTTTTATCATATGGAAAGAATGGATGATAGTTGGTTATCTAAGCGGATGTATAGTTTTGAGTGTGCTGGGAATCGACCGGCTGGGAGACCTAAGTGAAAGTGGATTGAGACAATAAAGGAATGACTGAAGGAAAGGAATGCGAGTTTTCAGAGGCGAGAAGAAAGGTGCATAACATAAGTGAATGGCGGGATTTTATGAGGAAGTATGGTTGTGGGCTATGCCCAGGGAATGAACCCCAGATTGACCAGCTACTACAGTGAGTGTCCGTCGCACTCTTGTGAAACCCTAGGGTGGATTTTTCTGACTGCGACGAGTTCTCACTTGAGAGGTAATAGGACGTTAAAGGGAGACCTTCTTTACATGCGTCATTCTCAACTACTTTTCTGTTCCGGTGTATGGTGCACACCTTATCTCCAATCTGGGGATAGGAGATAGATGACGATAGATATGATAAATATATATATTTAATTATTAATATATTAGTATATATATATTAATAATAACTATATTAATAATATAGAGTAATAACTAGTATATATATATATATATATATATAATATATATATATATAATATATATTATATTATATATATATTATATATATATATATATATATATATATATAAGGGGTTTATTTGTAGCTACATTTAAAATAACTTATATGTATCTGACTTTAATAATTATCTTCATCACAACTGATAAAGGTAATTCATTGTTGTTTTGAATGTTATAATTTATAAACTTTGTTTAGTTAATCATTTAGTTTTTCAAATAATATAATAATAATAATAATAATAATATAATAATAATAATATAATAAATTAATAATAATAATAATAATGAAATTACATAATTATATATATATATATATTTATATTATATACTTATACTTATATATATATAAGTATATATAGTAGAGGTGTATAATTTCTAATTTGCAATTATATATAATATATATATAATATATATATCCTATACACAAAAATATTTATTTGAAACACAAAATCACTTAAAATATTTTTAATTAGGTAGGTATGTTTTTTTTTTTTTTAAAGTAAACAAAGAATAAACAAAGTTAAATCAATGCAAAACATATACACATCAATTGTCCAATATATCAATGCTACCAATAGCATTTTTGTTTTTATTCAACGTTCTTTAACACTTTTTAACAACTGTTCAAATGCAGGTAAACAAACAAGACGACACAAATCACAAGACATATTTACTATTCGCTTAACCTGTATCTGGTACACCTACCATTCAAGGCTCTATTTAGTAATTTAATCCTTTAAAGGAAGGCTACAAACAAGCAGTTACTTAAGAGATGTTCTCCGAATAGGGCCGAGGAACATGATGATTTAAACCTAAAATTTTCTTCTACGAAGAACCATTTAGAAACACCAGTAAGGAAGCGAGGGATGGGTAACGATTAGGTCGATTCACAAGGGAATTAAAAGCGAGGTCATTCCCCCCAGTTAAGAGACCCTAGAGCGAGGTCATTCCCCCCCAGTTAAAAGACCCTAGAATGAATGAAAGAAACAATCTCCAAATATATATTTTGAC
>JABUQX010049931.1:30000-40000 GCA_015478945.1 Trachelipus rathkii
CAGACTCGCCACACAGAACCAAATCATCCGCATACAGTAGGTAGGGCACCCTCCACTCCTCTCCATTCTCCATCATTCTAACACCATTTCCTGCCATCCCCACCTCGAATTCTTTCATAACCCCATCCATATACAAATTGAATAACCAAGGAGACATAACACAACCCTGTCTCACTCCGCTATTAATCCTAAACCAATCACCATTGACACCATTTATTCTTACACACGCTTCACTATCGTCATACATACTTTTGATTCCATTCAGAAGCCTACCACCAACACCATATATCACTAATACCTGCCATAAAGCTTCCCTATTAACTCTATCATACGCCTGTTGTAAATCCATAAAACCTAAATATAATTTATTCTTCTTCTCCCTCATTTTCTCAATCATTTGTTTCAGTAAAGATTTGATCCACACATCCTCTACCACTCCTAAACGCACCTTGTTCTTCACCAATCAGTCCCTCAGTCACTCGACGCTCTTTCGACCAAAATACCAGCATATACCTTCCCTACAACACTCAATAAACTTATTCCCCTATAATTTCTACAGTTCCCCTTTTCTCCCTTACCCTTATACAAGGGTACTATTACCGCTCTCCTCCAATCCCTTGGAACTATACCCTCCATAAACGCTTTATTACACAACTTCCAAATCCAATCAATCACCATCTCGCCTCCGCTCTTGATCATTTCACTAGTAATTTCATCTATACCTGCAGATTTACCGTTCTTCAACTTTCTCACCCTACCCATTACCTCTTTTTTATTAACGTTCCCAAAATACCTATTCCTTCTTTCACCAAAACCCCACACATTCACTAACACCTCATCATTAGTTAATATTGTGCAGATTTCAGAACTCCACACCCCCCTCACATCCATTTCATCAGATACAAAAGCACCATCCTATTCATTATTCTAAACAGATTCCCTTTATATATATATATATATATATATATATATATATATATATATAATATATATATATATATATATTATATATATATAATATATATATATATATATATATATATATATATATATATATATATATATATCTTATGTTACTCCAGAAATTTTTTTGCGGGAAAAATGGTATAAAATAAGAAGGACGGGGGAATAAAATATACCTTTTCTTTTAAACATTTATATATATTATTTTAAACGAGTTAAGAATTAAATTTAAAAAGTGTGAAGCTTTCAAAAGAGTTTTAAACTGTTCTTTTTATTAGTTTTAATAATGTTTTTTTCGTTGCAATTTTTGTAAGCTTTTATTTATTATTATTATTATTATTATTATTATTATTATTATTATTATTATTTAACTTTAATATGAATTTGATTTTTTTCTAATTTCTTTTATTTTTATTCTTCGTTTATTTAATTATCATTAGTATAATTTTTGGGAGTATTTTTATTTTAAAAAAATCCACTGCGGACCCTCGAATATCAAATATATATAAAAATATCAAATATCAATTTATTATATATATATATATATATATATATATATATATATATATATATATATATATATATATATATATATATATATATATATATATATATATATATATATATATATATATATATATATATATAAAGAACAAGTTATAACATTTTTAAAGCTTCACAATTTTTACATTTAGTTCTAATTAAAAAAACTCGTCCGAATACTATTTTCTTAATGTTCATTGGTTAAAAAAATCCCTTTCATAAATGCTCATTTTCTCATATTTTTGAAAAAATCTCTCGCTGGAGTAACATGCGATATAAAAGTATATATATATATATATATATATATATATATATATATATATATATATATATATATATATATATATATATATATATATATATATATATATATAGTATATATATATATATCTATATATATATAAAAGTATATATATATATAATAATAATAATATATATATATGCCGCTTATATTTGTAATATGTCTAGAGATATTTACCATAAGCCCAAGGAGTTTCACAAAGGGTAATAAAATCCAACAACATTGTGCTCCATTTCAAGTACCGTCGTAGTCTTCCCATGCATCACAGTTATGCTCGGAGTTCTGCCTGTTGAATCATTCGTCAGTCCTCCAGAAAATATCACAAAAGATTCCCTACAACATTTTAAATATTAATAAATATAAAATACTAAATAAAACATCAAGGCAAAATAAAATGTCTTCAAGTTCAATGAATATATAAAAAAAATTATATATATATATATATATATATATATATATATATATATATATATATATATATATATATATATATATATATATATATATATATATATATATATATATATATATATATATATACGATGTATTAAAGTCAAATTTTTCATATCAGTGGATGTAGATGTCTTCATTCTTATCTTCTATCAAGAATATATATACGGTATATATATATATATATATATATATATATATATATATATATATATATATATATATATATATATATATATATATATATATATATATTTATATATATAATTTAATGATGGAACGATTAAGAAGTTTTGAGGATGACGATTGTAGTAAATAGAGGGGTACCCTACCTATTATATGCGGATGATTTGGTTTTGTGAAGCGAATCTGAAAAGAGTTTGAGGGGATTGGTAAAGGGGTGTGTAAAAGGAGGGTTTGAAAGTAAACGTAGATAAGTGTAAGGTTATGGCTGTGAGTGATGAGAGTTCTTGGTGTGAAGTTATGTTGGAAGGTAAGCAACTGGAACAAGTGTCTGAGTTTAAATATTTAGGATATATGCTGGATGAAAAGGAAACGGATGATGCAGACCGTAGTGGGAAAGTTGTGAATAGCAGGAAGGTGGCTGGTGCAATTAAATAGTTTGTGGATGTAAAGGGACTTAGTCTTGAATGCGCTAGGGTTTTACATGAGGGTA
Source organism: Trachelipus rathkii (assembly GCA_015478945.1). Taxonomy (NCBI): domain Eukaryota; kingdom Metazoa; phylum Arthropoda; class Malacostraca; order Isopoda; family Trachelipodidae; genus Trachelipus; species Trachelipus rathkii. The sequence continues at coordinate 32,934 of JABUQX010049931.1, forward strand.
TGTTGTTACCTGTGTTAATGTATAGTAGTGAAACTATGGTCTGGAATAAGAGGTATAGGTCTAAAGTACAATGTGTTCAGATGGACAATCTTCGGAATGTGTTAGGTGTGAGAAAAACTGATAAAATGAGGAATGAGAGTTTGAAAGCATTGGTAAAGAGATTTCGCAGAGGTGTGTAAAAGGAGGGGTTAGTAAATGTAGATAGATAAGAATATGATTATGGTTGTGGTGAGGTGGTCCCTCAGTGGTTAGATGGTGAGCAGCAGAGCAATCGAAGTTCTCTTGGGATCTGTGGATGAAGAGAAAAGGATGATACGTGTAGTTGAAAGAGCCCAATGATGGCAGGAAGAGTGATTTAGTACAATAAATCATTCAGTGAACTAATGGACTTTTTAAATTTAGTGCGCAAAGGCTGGTATGTGTTACCTGTGATTAGCTCTTATGGTAATTGAAGTTATAGTCTGGAATAAGAAGTATAGATCTTAAAGTCCAATGTGTTCAGATGGACAATCTTTAGGGAGCGTGACCGTGTGAGAAGAACCCGATAAGAGGATGAACGTATTAGGTTGTGTGCTAAAGAAAAGGGTTGTGAAGAATAAATAACATCGACGAAAATACTTGATCGCTGGTAAATGTGAGTCGGTTGGTTAAGCAGATGCCTAGTATTGGTGTGTTGAGTCGACCGGCACTGGGAGCCGAAGAAAAAAGTGGTTAGTCAGCAAAGAATGTCTGGGGGAGAAGAAATGGTTTAACGAGAGCCGAAGACTGACTTGAGTTTTGCGAGGGGCGCGGCAGTTGTGGCTCACCTGGGCCAGAAATGAACCCACACTGACGGATGCCATAGTAGTAGCCATAGTAATGGGGTGGATTTTCTGACAACAGTTCTCACTATTAATAGTAAGGAGCCAGCTAAGTACTAGTACTCTTTATTATGATCATATTCATCTACTTTATTACCGTATATCTTATTTAGTCTTGGAAAGAAAGAATTGGATATATATATATATATATATATATATATATATATATATATATATATATATATATATATATATATATATATATATATATGTATATATATATATATATATATAAAAATATATATCTATATATATATATAAATATATAATATAATATATTTATGCATCTATATATATATATATATATAACATATATAAATATATATATATATATATATATATATATATACAATATGAGAAGTACACGCATATAGCGATGAAATTACCTCCCATTTTTAATGGTGCGTCTTTCTCATATTCTTTACACACTCATCCTCCAGGCAACATATTACTAACCACCATTTATCCACATATATACACATGATTAAAGTACACACCCCACTTCTAGATAACACCTTACAGACATCCCTACTACTCATATCCCTGTGTGCGGGGGAGAAAGAATTCCCACATCGTATGTCCTGCGTGTCGTAGAAGTCGACTAAGGGGCGGTGGTAGTTGGGTTGGCTGCCCACTACCACCTATCTCTTGCTAGGAATGCTGATGCATGCCTCGGAGATGGTCGTGATCGCCGTAAACGGCCTTCTAACTTTCCTAGGCGAAATTGTATGAATCGTATGGGTACATGGAATGTCAGAGGAATAAATGTTGAGGAGAAGAGGAGAGAGGTGATGGATGTATTTAGAAAGGGCAAATTTGATTTGCTCGCTGACTGAAACAAAGATGAAAGGAAACGGTGAAAATGAGTGGTGTGGTGTGAAATGTGTGTGTGCTGGTGTGGAAAGGAATGAGAGGGGGAGAGAAGTTGCAATTTGATGAGTGACCTGTGGGTACAAAGCTATGGTAGACTGTGTGTGTGAGTCCTAGAATTCTAATGGTTAAATTTAAGTTTGAAAAAGGTCAAGGTGTGTGGTTGTGACGTATGGTCCATCTGAGGAAATGATGAAGAGAGTACGATTTTGGGATAATCTGAATGATGTTCTGGATGGGGTGAGTAGGAGCTTCAGATTGATAGTTTTGGGGGACCTGAATGGTTGGATAGGTGATCAAAAAAGGGATGGTATAACAGATGGTTTTGGGGTGGCGGGAGAAAATGAGAATGGTAGGAAGGTGATTGATTTCTGTGAAGAGAGAGGTATGTGTGTAAGTAGTACTTTCTTTAAACACAAGAGTATCCATAAGTATACTAGAGTTGGTGTAGGTAGAGATGGTATCGAAGTGAAAAGTATGATTGATTTAGTGTTGGTGAAGAAGAAGATGTTGAAGTATGTGTTGGATGTTAAATAGTGAAGGGTTTAGGAATGGGATTATCGGATCATTATGTTGTTCTATGTAAAATTAAGTTAGTGGGGGTTTGGATGGAGAGGAAGGTGATACGAAAGGAGGTAGGTAAAATTAAGAGTGAGAAGTTAAGTGAACAAGACAATAAGGATAAGTATGTAAGAGCGCTAGCTAGTAAATCGGTTGAATGTGAACAAGTTGATACTGAACAAATCTGGGGGCAAATGAAGGAAGCAATTGTTAGTAGTGCAAAGGAAGTATGTGGATGTGCTAAAGTAGGAAGTAAGAATGTTAACAGAGTGGTGGAATGAAGAGGTGATGAAAGCGGTTAAAGGTAAAAAAGAAGCGTGGTTGAATGTACTAAAAGCAAATGATGAAGTTTCAAAAGAAAGATGCTTGGAATTATATAAGGAGGAAAAAAGAAATACTAAAAGGTGCATACGTAGGAGAAAACAAGAGGTAAATGAACAGTTTGGAAGGAGGATGAATGAGGACATACAAGGGAATAGGAAGCTCTTCTGGAAGGAAGCGCGAAAGGTTAAGAATGAGAATAAGGAGAATCTGCTTAGAATAATGAATAGGGATGGTGCTTTTGTAACTGATGAAATGGATGTGAGGGGAGTGTGGAAAGAACACTTCGAAAATCTGCACAATATTAACAGTAATGATGAGGTGTTAGTAAATGTGTGTGGTTTTGATGGTGCAAGAAGGAATAGGTATTTTGGGGATGAGGTTATTAGTAAGGAGGTAATGGGTAGAGTGAGAAAGTTGAAGAATGGTAAATCTGCAGGTATAGATGAAATTACTAGTGAAATGATCAAGAGCGGAGGCGAGATGGTGATTGATTGGATTTGGAAGTTGTGTAATAAAGCGTTTATGGAGGGTATAGTTCCAAGGGATTGGAGGAGAGCGGTAATAGTACCCTTATATAAGGGTTAGGGAGAAAAGGGGAACTGTAGAAATTATAGGGGAATAAGTTTATTGAGTGTTGTAGGGAAGGTATATGCTGGTATTTTGGTCGAAAGAGTGCGTCGAGTGACTGAGGGACTGATTGGTGAAGAACAAGGTGCGTTTAGGAGTGGTAGAGGATGTGTGGATCAAATCTTTACATTGAAACAAATGATTGAGAGAATGAGGGAGAAGAAGAATAAATTGTATTTAGGTTTTATGGATTTGCAACAGGCGTATGATAGAGTTAATAGGGAAGCTTTATGGCAGGTATTAGTGATATATGGTGTTGGTGGTAGGCTTCTGAATGGAATCAAAAGTATGTATGACGATAGTGAAGCGTGTGTAAGAATAAATGGTGTCAATGGTGATTGGTTTAGGATTAATAGCAGAGTGAGGCAGGGTTGTGTTATGTCTCCTTGGTTATTCAATTTGTATATGGATGGGGTTATGAAAGAATTAGAGGTGGGGATGGCAGGAAATGGTGTTAGAATGATGGAGAATGGAGAGGAGTGGAGGGTGCCCTACCTATTATATGCGGATGATTTGGTTCTGTGTGGCGAATCTGAAGAGAGTTTGAGAGGATTGGTGGAGAGATTTGGCAGGGTGTGTAAAGGAGGGGTTTGAAAGTAAACGTAGATAAGAGTAAGGTTATGGTTTTGTGAGTGAGGACAGTCCTCAGTGTGAAGTTATGTTAGATGGTGAGCAGCTGGAGCAAGTGTCTGAGTTTAAATATTTAGGGTATGTGTTGGATGAGAAGGGAACGGATGATGCAGAGTGTAGTAGGAAAGTTGTGAATGGCAGGAAGATGGCTGGTGCAATTAAATCGTTGGTGAATGTAAAGGGACTAAGTCTTGAGTGCGCTAGAGTCTTACATGAGGGTATGATGTTACCTGTGTTATTGTATAGGAGTGAGACTATGGTCTGGAATAAGAAGTATAGATCTAAAGTTCAATGTGTTCAGATGGACAATCTTAGGGGCATGCTAGGTGTGAAAAGAATTAATAAAGTGAGGAATGAACGTATTAGAGAGTGGTGTGGTGTGAAGAAAGGGGTAAATGAGAGAATAAATGAAAGTATGTTGAGATGGTTTGGTCATGTGGAAAGGATGAATGATCGGTTGGTAAGCGGATGTATAGTGGTGAGTGTGTTGGGAACCGACCGGCTGGGAGACCGAAAGAAAAGTGATTGAGTTGGTGAACGAATGTCTGAAGGAAATGTGAGTTTGGCAGAGGCGAGAATAAAGGTGCATGATAGGAGAGAATGGCGGGGTTTTGTGTGGGGGCATGGTTGTGGCCCACCTGGGCCAGGGGATTACATTGACGATTTACCATAGTGAGGGTCCGTCGCGGTCCTATGATGCTCTAGGGTGGATTTTCTGTCTGTAAGAGCTCTCACTAATTAATGGTACAGGGGGGGGGTAAGCTGGGCTTTCTTTTCGACGTTTGTCATGTTCTCCTACTGCTTTTCTTTTCCGATGCTTGTACAGCACCTTACCCCCAATCTTGGGGCAAGAGGAAGGTGAAAGAAAGAAAGAAATATATATATATATAAACTAGATAAAAACTGCACTTACGACGTTTTGCTTGTAGTCCATTCGACTTTTTGAATTGTCTTGCACGTTTCCTGTTTGCCATCTTTATTAACTTTGGCTGAAAAAAATAAGACATTATTACTGCCATCTTTTATTAACTTTAGCTGAAAAAGATAAAGACAATATCACCAAATTTTAATTTTCTCAGATAAAAATGAATGATTGTAATATACTCTCCACAAAATTAAAAAATAAAAACAAAAAAACAAAGAAGTCTAAATACCATGAGGATATATAATATTAGTGGGTTTCGGCGTAGTTTGCTTAACCACCCACGTTGTGAGGGAACCGTCTGTGTGAGAGCACATAAACTGTTTTCCCTCATGATGCCAGGATATGGAACGCAGAGGGTCAGAGCTGACGAACCGAGCGTCTGCCAAACGCGTTCGTAGATCCCACACAACAATCAAACCCGTTTCATAAGCGAAAAGAAGCTGAAATTGCATATATGTACTAATAAGAAATACGAGTACATAGTTTTAAATTAAGATTATGAAATTTAATTATGAGTATTTATACCATTCTCATAAATTAGCATTTAAATGTAAGCCTAAGTTAAAATGTTAATTCAAATATATATATACGGTATATATATATATATATATATATATATATATATATATATATATATATATATATATATATATATATATATATATATATATATATATATATATATATATATATATATATAAATATATATATATATATATATATATATATATATATATATATATATATATATATATATATATAATCCTCGTACTCCACCTCCCTCCAACTGATTTATGCCTAATATTGTGATTTCCTCTAGAGATGTTTGTAATTACTGCTCTCTCTGAGCTTTTAACACTAAGAAGCCGTGCGATCCTGAAGGTATTCCTCCTGTGGTTTACAAAACTTCCGTCTCTGTCTTTCTAATTCGACCTTTCGCTCATGCTGTAAATGTGCACTCATTAACCTTTTGCCGAACAAAAGGGGAACTCCCCTCTCAACCATCTTCCTAAAGCTTTAATATCTGTTCTTTTTAAAGTTGTTCAATCTACCCTTAACATTAAAACTGGTTAACATTTGAATTCTAATCTTATCTCTGAACGCCTTTATGTCTTTCGAAAGAAGAGCTCTACTGGTGATCTTTCTGATTCTTGGTCCTCTTTCCTTCGACATTACGGTGAATCTTTCGCTGTGGCGCTGGACATATCGCAAGCCTTCGATAGAATCTGGCACAAGGCTTAGATATCCAAACTTCCCACTTTCGATATCTATCCTTCTCTCTATGTGACCTCTTTGATATCCTTTCCAGTCGCTCTTTAGCAGCTGTTGTAGACGGTAACCGTTCATCCTTTAAATCTATAAACGGTGGTATTCCTCTAGGTTCTGTTCTATCCCCAACTCTCTTTCTACTTTTCATTAATGACTTTCTCTCCATTACTTTATCACCTATCCACTATTATGCCGACGACTCTACCCTACATTACTCCCTTCTTTTTGATAGACGTCCCATCCAACAATAATTAGCTCAAGCTCGGAGGGCGGCCTTGAAACAAGTAACTTCTGATCTTTCTCGAATTTCTAATTGGGGAATTGAGAACAAGGTTGTTTCCAATGCCTCAAAAATTCAGTTCCTCCATTTTTTACTCGACATAATCTACCACAAAACTATAATATTTTCGAAAACACAATTCAAACCTTCGTCTGTCTTTAATATTCTTGGTTTCATATTCCCGTTACCTTAATTTGTAATTTGAAAGATGACATTACTTCTCATTCTAAACAAGTTTTTACGAGGTTAAGTATTCTGAGACGCCTTCAGAATTTCAAGGGTGTCGTTTGCCGTATACTGTGGTGGCTACACTCGCATAGCCCTTCTTCAAAAGGTGGAGTCTAGGGCTTTTCGTCTTATTAACTCTCCTGCTCTCAATAATTCTCTCTCTATCAGTCGAATTGTTTGTCACTCTCTCTCTTTATTCTTTCCCTATTACAACGGCGGACACTCTGGTCTTTTGAATTCTTCAATTGCAACATCTCCATTGAAGACTTATTGCGACAAGCCTTTCTACACAGACTCATTCTTTCTTTACTCTCTAACCCGGACTTAATCCTATGCTCAATTTTGCACGAACCATGAACTACACTGGTAGGGTCTGGAACACACATTTTTTTCTATTCCAACTATTTTGAAACACACACTTTCAAACGCTTGGAATTTGACACGTAGGATCAAATATATATATATATATATATGTATATATATATAAATATAT
>JABUQX010049932.1:0-12914 GCA_015478945.1 Trachelipus rathkii
TATATATATATATATATATATATCATATACTATAATTATTATAATATATATATTCATATATACTTATATTAAGCTAATTATTACTATATATATATATCTTATATATATATATATATATATATATATCCCCTATAATATATACATATATACTATACTATTACTATACTACAACTATATTATATATATATATCTATATATATGCATAATTAAAACCATACTAAGCCTAATGAAAAATGTAAAATTGGCCTAAGGGAAATACTCCTCACTACTCTCGCAAATCTAACTAATTAGTGTTTCAACAACAGGAAAAATAACAAGTGCGCAACGGTTGTTGTTTCCAAAAAAAATGTCGTCACTTAATGCGAGAAGGAAAAGCACGAACAATCACGGTGAAGACCTGAGGAGGTATCCGCACTCGACTTGGTACTGTCGGTAACTGATGAAACCGAAGAGGCTCTCTCCCTCTTTTTATATGTTTTAACGATTAATTGCTTATATATAAAAAATAAATTCTTTCATACTTTTTTCTTATCGTGTTGTCGCTCGATTTTTCTACAAGCCTCACAATTTGCATACGCTAAATTCAAAATATGAATGGATAGAGTATCTATCTTTACAATCTTCGAAGTTAATATCGATACGCTGAGCCCCCTATTTAACTTTGTTTGTTCCATTCGTGCGCCTACATAGCCGAAGAAAATTCCTTACGCTCATTTAGGGTATTGTTCGACGAACGTTAATCGTTTGCTTCCCCTGCCGAAAAGAGCCGGCCATTGCAGCATATCAGATACGTGAACTCCTCATTTAATGCCTGTTCAATTTTTAAGTGCGCTACCTAGCGAGAGAAGTTCCTACGTAATTAGGGTAATTGTTCAGGAAACGTTAAATCGGGTTGTTTCCACTATGACAAATGTAAATTTTCGAGTGTAACTAAACAAAATTTAATATAAAAAAAACCAACGCAACGAGTAACCATTTCCTACTGGTTTGGTAGCGATTTTTTGCTAACACTTTAAACATTAGCGTAAAAAAATATTAAAGGTACCCCCTACATTTCCTCGGGCACGAAATAACGTTATTCTCTACTTTTCGGGAGATGGTGCAAAATAAATTTTTTGTTTCTTGATAGCGAGTTTTTTTTTCCCAGAGAGAACCAAAAAAAATAATTACGCGAATCTAAGTCTGTAAAGAATTGATATTAATCAGTTATTCACAAAAAATATGTGGATATTAATTTTTTCTTCTTTCGTTCTTAATTTTTCTTAAATTCTTTATTTTTATCATGATCTATACTATAATTATTTACTGTAATTTTTTTTTATAGTTTCAGTCCCTTAAGATTCCATTTTTCTACGATAAGCATAATTTTTAGAGGTAACAAAATTAAAAAAAAAAAAATATTGCAGAACACCCATTTACCATATGTGAATAACTGATTATTATCAATTCTTTAAAGACTTAGATTCCGTAATTATTTTTTTTGTTGGTTTCCGTTCGGGAATAAACTCGCTTAAGGAACAAAAAAATTATTTTTGCAACACCTCCGAAAGTGAGAGTAACGTTATCTTAGTGGCCCCGAGTGTAAGGCCGTTAGGAGGGTACCTTTTATCATTTTTTTACGCTAATTTGCGTAAAGTGTAGCAAAAAATCGCTCAAAGCCTATAGAAAATGGGCGTCTTGCGTTCTAAAATACCGAGACGATCCTCGGAGGGGATCAATCGCGGCCGGGTTTACTCCCGTACGCGCGGTCACTATAATATGATGGTTCCTCGATTACCTAAAAACGACCTCCGAATGGGGAGAGGGCGATAAACGGCAATAATTTTCAGGGATGAACTATCGTTAAGCGGTATTAATTATTAATTATAGTGACGTTTTATTATCTGTACCGTTTATAAGTGAAGGTATAAGTTAAATTTGAAACAAAAAATTTCCAATTTTTTCCGAGGTCGACTTTTTGGAGAGCGTTTTGATTTAGAACTTTTGAGTTATAAACGGTTCCGATGAAACGTCACTATTGGAACTATCATTACGCTTAAAGACTTATAAGCGTAAAAAATGGATTCTTAACGCGTAAAGTCATTTATTTTGGGCTTTTACGAAACGTCACTATATGACGAGGACGTTTCCGAGGTAAATGGGCGTCGTGCAATATTTTTTTTTTTTTTTTTTCATTTAGTTACCTATAAAAATTTTTTTTTTAATAAAACTGAAATTTCTCTGATACTATTTGTACAACAATAATTAATAATAAATAATTAATAGGGTTTAGAAGCTAATCTGAAGCATTTCCTAAATTAAGAACGACAGAAAGAAAAATAAATATCCAATCTTGAACCAAGGATTATTATTAGTTCTTAATTTTTCTTAAATTCTTAATTATTTTTCATAATCTATACTATATTTATTTATATTAATTTTTTTTTATAGTTTAGTCTCCTTTAAATTCCATTTTCTACGATAAATAATTTTTAGAGGTAACTAAATTAAAAAAAAATAAAAAAAAATATTGCACGACGCCATTTACTCGGAAACGTCCTCGTCATATAGTGAAGTTTCCGTAAAGGGCCAAAATAAATGACTCTACGCGTTAAGAATCCATTTTTCGCTTAGAAGTCTTTAAGCCTTATAATAGTTCCAATAGTGACGTTTCAGTTCGGACGCCGCTTATATCTCAAAAGGTCTAAATCAAAATCGTTCTCCAAAAAGTCGACCATGCGGCAAACCGTATTGCAATTTTTTTTTCAAAGATTTTAACTTATACTTCGCTTATAAACGGTACAGAATTAACGTCACTATAATAATAATTAATACGCTTCACGATAAGTCAATCCCTGCAAAATATTGCCGTTTGAATCGTAACGAGGTCGTTTTTATGGTATCGAGGAAAGTCACTTATACTTATAGTGACGCCGTGAGAAACTCGGCCTCGATTGATCCCTCCGAGGATCGTCTAGGTAATTACGAAACGTCACAATCGTATTTTGAGGAAAAAAAGAAAAGTTCACGGATAAAGTTATGATGAAAAATTAGGAAAATTAAGAACATAGAAAAATCAAACCAATTTAATGACTATGCTGAATACCATTCATTATTACTTTTAATGTTTTGCGCTCGCCTAGTAGTAAAAGGATGACGTAAAGGAAATCCTTAAGGTCCCACCTAGTGGTTTCGATTCGGTCTCTCGGTCGTGTGGGTCGTATCTAGCCTGAATTGTGATTTAGGTGCTATTCATCTGAGTGTATTAGACATTAGCTGAGGTTAAGTTGCAAAATAAAATTTTTTCGTCTCCTTATAGCGGTTTTTTTTTCGAGGGCAAGTGTACTTGGTATCTAAATAACTTTATTCATTTTTAATTTAAGTTCCTTAAATTCAGTTTTCGTATGAAAAAGTATATTTTAGAAGGTAACTAAACAAAATTTAATTTAAAAAACAACGCACTACGCACATTTCCTATAGGCTTTGAGCGATTTTTTGCTACACTTTAAAAATTAGCGTAAAAAAATATTAAAGGTACTCTCCTACGGTTCACTCGGGGCACTAAATAACGTTACTCTCTACTTTTCGGGAGATGGTGCAAAATAATTTTTTTGTTCCTTAAGCGAGTTTTTTCCCGAGAGAAACCAAAAAAAAAATAATTACGGGATCTAAGTCTGTAAAGAATTGATAATAATCAGTTATTCACATATTGGATATTTATTTTTTTCTTCGTACTATTAATTTTAAATATGCTTTTTTTGTCTCCACTCATCCCTCTGTTCCTGGCCAAAATATTCTCCAGTTTCATAATCACTTATTTTGGGCAACTTTTCTGCCGGTAAAACCACGGTGAACGTAGCGAGCGTCAGCGAGCGAAGTGAACTCACCGGCATCTTTACAGACTTAGATTCCGTAATTATTTTTTTTTTGGTTTCTCTCGGGGAAAAAACTCGCTTAAGGAACAAAAAAATTATTTTGCACCATCTCCCGAAAAGTATAGAGTAACGTTATTTAGTGCCCCGAGTGAACCGTAGGAGGGTACCTTTAATATTTTTTAACGCTAATTTGTAAAGTGTAGCAAAAAATCGCTCAAAGCCTATAGGAAATGTGCGTCTCCGTGCGTTGTTTTTTTAATTAAATTTTGTTTAGTTACCGTCTAAAATTTATTTTTCATAAGAACAACTGAATTTAAGGAGACTAATTAAAAAATAATAATAGTATAGATAAAGTACACTGCCCTGAAAAAAAACTCGCTTAAGTAACGAAAAATTTATTTTGCAACACCTCCCGAGAAGTAAAATGTTACGTTATTTTGTGCCCCGATCGAAGCGTAAGTGGGGACCTTTAAGATTTCTTTACGTCGATATTTATATTAGGAATTGATATTCAGGTATTCACATATCATTAATTGTTTTAATTTTTTCTATGTTCTCATTTTTTGGTATTTCAGCGTATTCACATATCATCTAATGGTTTATTTATTCTAGGTGTCTTATTTTTCCTATTTTTCATTATAACTTCTCCGTAAACTTTTCGTTAAAGTAATTAAAAAAATATTAAAGGGTACCCTCCTACTGGTTCACTTCGTTCACTAAATAACGTTTAACTCTCTACTTTTCGGGATAGTGCAAAAATAATTTTTTTTGTTCCTCATAGCGAGTTTTTCCGAGAGGAAACCAAAAAAAAAATAATTACGGATCCAAATGTCTGTAAGGAATTGATAATAATCAGTTATTCACATATTGGATATTTTTTTTTCTTTGTTCTTAATTTTTCTTAAATTCTTAATTATTTATCATGAATCTTACATACGTTTATTTTGTTAATTTTTTTTATAGTTCGTCTCCCTAAATTTGATTTCTACGATAAATAGATTTTAGAGTAACTAAATTACAAAAAAAAAATATAGAAATATTAATTTTTATTATAAAAAAAATATATTTTCGCTCGACGCCCATTTACCTCGGAAAAATCCTCGTCATATAGTGACGTTTCATAAAGGCAAAAAATAAATGACTCTACGCGTTTAGAGAATCCATTTTTTACGCTTAGAATAACGTTATAGTTCCAATAGTGACATTTCATCGGAACCGTTTATAATTCAAAAGGTATAAGTTAAAATTTGAAAAAAAAATTTCAATTTTTTCCGAGGTTGACTTTTTGGAGAGCGAATTTGATTTAGACCTTTTGAGTTATAAACGGTTCCGACGAAACGTCACTATTGGAACTATTATAACGCTTAAAGACTTCTAAGCGTAAAAAATGGATTCTAAACGCGTAGAGTCATTTATTTTGGGCTTTTACGAAACGTCACTATATGACGAGGACGTTTCCGAGGTAAATGGGCGTCGTGCAATATTTTTTTTTATTTTTTTTAATTTAGTTACCTTTAAAATTTATTTATCGTAGAAAATGGAATTTAAGGGAGACTAAACTATAAAAAAAATTAATATAAATAAATATAGTATAGATTATGAAAAATAATTAAGAATTTAAGAAAAATTGACCTAAGGAATAAAAAAATAAATCCAATATGGTGAATACACTGATATTGATCATAGTTCTTTACATGACTCGATTCCGTAATTATTTTTTTTTTGGTTTCTCTCGGGAAAAAAACTCGCTTAATGAACAAAAAAATTATTTTTGCATAGTTATTTTGAAGGAAGTAAAGAGTAACGTTATTTAGTGCCCCGAGTGAACCATAGGAGGGTACCTTTAATTTTTTTACGTTAATTTTTTAAGTGTAGCAAAAAATCGCTCAAAGCCTATAGGAAATTGCGTCGTGCGTTTTTTTTAATTAAAATTTTAGTTGACGGTACCTCTCAATTTATTTTTTAAAGACGAAACTAATATTGGTGAAGACTCTGTAAAAAATCAATAATAGTATAGATAAATGTACATCTTTCTCCGTCGAAAAACAACAACTCGCTTAAGTAACGAACAAATTTATTTTGCAACGACCTCCCAAGAATGTTAAGAATGTTACGTTATTTTTGCCCCGATCGAGAGCGTAAGTGGGACCTTTAAGATTTCTTTACGTCGATTTATATTAGGAATTGACTATCAGGTATTCACATATCAAAAATTGTTTATTTTTTTCTATGTTCAAAAGTTTTATTATTCAACTATTCACATTTCATTAATTGTTTATTTTTTAGGTTCTTAATTTTTCCTAATTTTTCATTATATACTTCATCCGAACCTTTCGTTACCAGTAAAAAAAATATTAAGGTTACCCTCCACGGTTCACTCGGTCACTAAATACGTTACTCTCTCCTTTTCGGGAGATGGTGCAAAATAATTTTTTGTTCCTCAGCGATTTTTTTTCCCGAGAGAAACCAAAAAAAAAATATTCGGAATCTACGTCTGTAAATTAGAAATTATCTATTGATTTTTCACCAGGCATTATTTTTTTCTTTGTTCTTAATTTTTTTTAAAATCTTAATTATTTATCATGATCTTTACTATTTTTTTTAGTTTGTTAATTTTTTTTATATTTAGTCTCCCCTAAATTTGATTTCATACGCTAAATACTTTTTAGAGGTACACTAAATTAAAAAAGATATAATATTGTCACGACGCCCATTTACCCTCGGAAACGTCCTCGTCATATAGTGACGTTTCGTAAAAGCCAAAAATAAATGACTCTACGCGTTTAGAATCCATTTTTACGCTTAGAAAGTCTTAGGCGTAATAATAGTTCCAATAGTGACATTTCATCGGAACCGTTTATAATTCAAAAGGTATAAGTTAAAATTTGAAAAAAAATTCTCAATTTTTCCCGAAGTCAACTTTTTGGAGAGCGAATTTTAATAAGACCTTTTGAGTTATAAACGGTTCCGATGAAACGTCACTATTGGACTATTAATAACGCGTTAAAGGACTTCTAATGTCGTACAAAAAAATGATTCTAAAACGCGTAGAGTCTAATTTTATTTTGGCTTTTACTGACCAACGTACTATATGACAAGGACGTTTCCGAGGTAAATTGGCGGCGTCGTGCAATATTTTTTTTTTTTTTAATTTAGTTTAACCTCTAAAATTTATTTATCTAGAAAATGAATTAGGGAGACTAACTATAAAAAAAATTAACTATAAACAAGCAACGTCGCTACGCTCTTCTCCTAACGCAAGCGTTAGGGCTTGCCTTCGAGCGAGTGCTTGCGCACTCGAACTGGCACAATCTCGGCCTGCTCGGTCTCGCCAGGACGAAGACAGGGTCATCCAGGCAGCCCACGCACGATGCCGTGAGATCGACTGTCGCTCGCTGGCGCTCGCTACGGTTGCACCGCTTTATCGGCCCAAAAATTGCCCAAAATAGTGTGATTATGAAAGTGAGAATATTATGGCCAGGAAAGAGGGTATGCTTTTCTTTAACCGATAATTAGTGAACTGTAAAATAGGGCACATATATTGGGCCGTTGGGCCCACTCCACCTGCGTCCGCCGCTAAACGTTCCGCAAGTGGTTTTTACCGGCATAAGCGGCGCCGAAAAAAGTGATGATGCAAGAAGGGTCGTGAAAAGGTGAGTTTTTTGGGAAATCTTTAGATATTCATAGTATATTAGATAAATATAGTAATAGATTATGAAAAAATAATTAAGATTTAAGAAAATTAAGAACGAAGAAAAAAAAATAAATATCCAATATGTGAATAACTGATTATTATCAATTTTTACAGACTTAGATTCCGTAATTATTTTTTTTTTGTTTCTCTTCGGGAAAAAAACTCGCTTAAGAACAAAAAAATTATTTTGCCCCATCCCCGAAAAGTATAGAGTAACGTTATTTAAGTGCCCCGAGTGAACCGTAAGGAGCTACCTTAATAATATTTTTTTAACGCTATTGTAAAGTGTATGCAAAAAATCGCTCAAAGCCTATAGGAAATGTGCGTCGTGCGTTGTTTTTAATTAAATTTTGTTAGTTACCTCTAAAATTATTTTCGTAGAAAACGTGATTTGTGATTCGTGCGTCAAAAAGTGACAATAATAGTAATAGATAAAGTAAACTTGGCCTCGAAAAAAAACTCGCTTAAGTAACGAAAAATTTATTTTTTTCCATTTCCCGAGAAGTAAATGTTACGGTATTTTGTGCCCCGATCAAGGCGTAAGTGGGGACCTTTAAGATTTTTTTACGTCGATATTTTATATTAGAATTGATATTCATGGTATTCACATATCATTTAATTGTTTATTTTTTTCTATGTTCTTAATTTTGGTATTCAAGGTTTCACGTAATTCATTGAATTTTTATTTTTTCTAGGTTTCTAAATTTTTCCTAAATTTTTTCATTATAACTTCATCAACGTAATAACTTTCGTTTTTTTTCCTACAAATCCGATAGTACGTTTCGTAATTAACCTAGACGATCCTCGAGGGGAAACTCAATCGAGCCGTTTTCTTTACTTCGTTCACTATATGATCTAATGACGTTTCTCGATTACCATAAAAACGACCTCGAGACGAATCAAACGGCACATATTTTCAGGGATGACTATCGTTTAAGCGTATTATATTATTATTATAGGTGACGTTTTATTCTGTACCGTTCATTAAGTCGAAGGTATATAGTTAAAATTTAGAAAAAAAAATTTCAATTTTTTCCGAGGTCGACTTTTTGGAGAGAGATTTTGATTTAGACCTTTTGAGTTATAAACGGTTCCGATGAAACGTCACTATTGGAACTATTATTACGCTTAAAGACTCATAAGCGTAAAAAATGGATTCTAAACGCGTAGACTCATTTATTTTGGGCTTTTACAAAACGTCACTATATGACGAGGACGTTTCCGAGGTAAATGGGCGTCGTGCAATATTTTTTTTTTTTTAATTTAGTTACCTCTAAAAATTATTTATCGTAGAAAATGGAATTTAAGGGAGACTAAACTATAAAAAAAAATAATATAAATAAATGTAGTATAGAATATGATAAATAATTAAGAATTTAAGAAAAATTAAGAACGAAGAAAAAAAATAAATATCCATCGGAAACGTCCTCGTCATATAGTGACGTTTCGTAAAAGCCCAAAATAAATGACTCTACGCGTTTAGAATAAATTTTTTACGCTTATAAGTCTTTAAGCGTAATAATAGTTCCAATAGTGACGTTTCATCGGAACCGTTTATAACTCAAAAGGTCTAAATCAAAATCGCTCTCCAAAAAGTCGACCTCGGGAAAAATTGAAATTTTTTTTTCAAATTTTAACTTATACCTTCGACTTATAAACGGTACAGAATAAACGTCACTATAATAATAATTAATACGCTTAACGATAGTTCATCCCTGAAAATATTGCCGTTTGATCGTTCGAGGTCGTTTTTATGGTAATCGAGAAACGTCATTATATTATAGTGACGCCGTAGAGGAAACCAGGCCTCGATTGATCCCCTCCGAGGATCGTCTAGTATTTACGAAACGTCACTTCGGATTTTTGTTTTAAGGTGTTGGCTTGTCTATTCAAGTTCGCGCAGCATTTCTTTAAGTAGAGTGGGAATATAGGAAAAAATTAAAAATTAATGATATGTGAATACCTGAATATCCAATTCCTAATATAAATATCGACGTAAAGAAATCTTAAAGTCGCCCACTTACGCTTCAATCGGCACAAAATAACGTTAACATTTCTTCTCGGGAGAATGTTGGCAAATAAAATTTTTCGTTTCCTTAATGCGAGTTTTTTTTTTCGGAGGCAAGTGTAACTTTTAATCTATGACTATTATTATTTTTATATTTAGTCTCCCTTTAAGTCAGTTTTCTATGAAATATAATTTTTAGAGGTAACTATAACAAAAATAATTAAAAAAAACAACGCCCGACGCACATTTCCTATAGCTTTGAGCGATTTCTTGCTACACTTACAAATTACGTAAAACACAATATTAAAGGTACCTTCCTACGGTTCACTCGAGGCACTAAATATCGTACTCTCTACTTTTCGGAACAGATGTGCAAATAATTTTTTTGTTCTTAAGCGATTTTTTTCCTGCGACGGAACCAATAAGAAAAAAAAAAATAATACGGAATCTGTCCGTAAAGAATTGATAATAATCAGTTTTTCACATATTGGATGTTTATTTTTTTCCTCGTTCTTATTTTTCTAAATTCTTAATTATTTATAATGATCTATACTATATTATTTATTATTAATTTTTTTATAGTATAGTCTCTCTTAAATTCCATTTTCTATGAAAAATAATTTTTTAGAGGTAACTAATTAAAAAAAAAAGAAATATTGCACGGAACGCCCATTTAGCCCTCGGAAACGTCCTCGTCATATAGTGACGTTTCTTAAAAGCCAAAATAAATGATCTATGCGTTTAGAATCCATTTTTTACCCTTAGAACGTCGTTAAGCGTAATAATAGTCCCAATAGTGACGTTTCATCTGTGAACCATTTATACCTAAAAGGTCTAATGCAAAATCGCTTCCTCCAAAAAGTCGACCTCGATAAAACTTGAATTTTTTTTCAATTTTAACTTAATAGCCTTTCGACTATAAATCGGTACACGAATAAACGTCACTAAAAATAATTAATACGCTAAACGATATTTCATCCCTGAAGAATATTGCCGTTTGATCGTTCGGGTCGTTTTTAATGCAATTGAGAACGTCATTATATCTAAATGTGACAAGTAGAGGAAACTCGCCTCTATTTGATCCCCTCGCGAGGATCGTTCAGCCATGGTTTCTCAAACTGTGTGACGCGTCACATATTGGTGGCGCAGCTTCCGCCTCTAGGGTGACGCTGAGTTTGGAGCATTTTTCAATAATTGTATTCTCAGTGTTTCAATTTAAAAAATTTTTGATACGATTTTGAATTTCCCACTTGTTAAGAAAAATTTTAGTTATGTTATTCTTTATATATTTATATAGTTCAGAGGCAAATCCTGCGAATGCTTTTGGCATGCTGTGATGCATGCACAATTATTGCAATTTTCATAATAATCGATAGACCCTTACTTTTAAATTGAAGACTTTCTTTTTTAGAATCTAACATTGGGTGACTTCGGCAAACTTGAATTAGTCAAGGGTGCCGCGAATCGAAAAAGTTGAGAACCACTGTCTAGGCATTACGAAACGTCACTTGATCGTATTTGGAGGAAAAAACGAAAAGTTCACAGATGAGTTATGATAAAAATTAGGAAAAATTAAGAAAATAGAAAAAAAAAATAAACAATTAATGTATTGAATACCTGAATATCAATTCCTAATATAAATACCGGAGTACATGGAGAATTGTTAATGGTCCCCACTTACGCTCGATCGGGCACAAAATAAAGTAAGCATTGTTACTTCTCGGGATGTTGAGAGAGATAAATTTTCGTTCCTTAAAGCGAGTTTTTTTTTCGAGGGCAGTGTACTATATATATATCATCTAATTATTATTTTAATTTAGTCTCCCTTAATTTCAGTTTTCTATGAAAAATAAATTTTAGAGGTAACTAAACAAAAGTTAATTAAAAAAACAACGCAAGACGCATATTTCCTATATGCTTTGAGCGATTTTTTGCGACACTTTACAAATTGAGCGAAAAAAATATTAAAGGTACCCTCCTACGGTTCAATCGGGGCACTAAATAACGTTACTCTCTATCTTTTCGGGAGGTTGGTGCTAAAATAATTTTTTTGTTCCTTAAAGCGAGTTTTTTCCCGAGAGAGAACCAAAAAAAAAAATTTTAATTACGGAATCTAGTCTGTAAAGAATTGGATTAATAATCAGTTAAGTTCCATATGTAAATGGGCCGTGTGAATTATTTTTTTTTTAAGTTAGTTACCTCTAGAAATTATTTATCGTAGAAAAGGAATTTAAGGGAGACTAAACTTATATATATATATATATATATATATATATTATATATATATATATATTATATATTAATATAATAATATATATATTATATTATATATATATATATATATATATATATATATATATATATATAATATATATATATATATATATAATATTATAATATATATATTATAGTTATATAATATAATATTATATATATATATATATATATTATATATATATATTATATATATATAATATATATATTATATATATATATATAATATTATAAATATTAATATATATATATCATATATATATTTATATATAATATATATATATATATATATAATCTATATATATATAATATATGATATATATATATATATATTATATATAGTATATATTTATATATTTATATATATATATATATATATATATATATATATATATATAATATTGAAATGGTGTTAAAAATTATTGCTGATGATACGTTAATATTGATTTACACACAAACAAAATTGAAACTATTATATTATAATTGTAAACATTTAATTAATTAAAATAGTGACAAAATATCTTTTACAGTTCTTTTATTGATTTACGTACCTTTTATTATAAAACTAATAATAGTATATTGATTAAGAAGAAACAGTTTTTAATTTCTTTTGCACTTTACAAGATCTCGCAAATAACTGATGATGATATATATTATTGAAGTAGTATAAATAATTATTGCTGATGATGCGTTAATATTGATTATCACACAAAAATAACTATTGTATTGAAATTGCAAACTTTTAATTTATTAAAATGAAAAGTATTATAAAAAGTATATAAAATATTATATAGATTGCATTTATATTCATTAGAAGAGTCAATAACCGACAGAACCATTGATTTTCTAAAATACAAATTTACGTAGGAATTTCTCGCCTAAGGTAGCGCACTTAAAATGGAACAAGCGCCTTAAAAAAGGGGTCCGGCATATCAATTTTAGCTCAAAAACGGTAAGAGATTGTTACTTCTAACCTTAATTGTGAATTCGAGGTCTCGGAAAGTTCTACCTTTCGAGATCCCGGATAACCTTATATTGCAGCATCGAAAAAAACTCGCTTAGGAACGAAAAATTTATTTTTCCC